>CM068588.1:19510956-19738456 GCA_035048485.1 Pteria penguin | reverse complement strand
CAAATGACCGTCCTAAGTCGGTATCTTACATGCACTACTATCGAATATTTTTGTGATGTCCTTGTGTGTGTGTGTGTGTTTTTTTTTTTTTTCGTATCATTACACAATATACTGTATATTTCCATGATGACTTCTGTCATACGGCTGAGTGCAGTTAGTGGGAACATGAGCGCTCGTAAACCGGTTAACCACACCAATTGAGTGATGTTTGTTACATTAATTGACAGTTCCAAGTCGGTATCATAACTGTAAGATATTCGATGTTTTGGTAATGTTTTCTGTGTTTATTTGGCTATGATAATGTTTTATGTGCATATCGTCATTGGTGATTTGTGTCATGCAGCTTGGTCAGATATCTTTTGTATTTTCTTTTACCGGAGTGTCTACACCGTCAATCAATTGGGAATCGTCAAACCTTGCTGATCAATGAAAAAGTTTAAGTACATATGGACGAAATATTCAATGCACCTTGGCAGAGAAGGGAGAAGACGTGAAAGTAAATTACATCTTACTTTGGGTTGGCAATAAAGAAAAGGAGATAAAAAGTACATGGATGGGTGTGGACGGAGAGGAACAGACGACGGATCCTGAAATACTTAAGGTACACTATAATCGTTTCAACCCAAGCTGAATCCTTTATTTACACAATTATAATCTTCGGTTAGGTGGATCAGATGCAAAATTAATAACGCGTTATCGTGACCAGATTGTGTTTGGAACAGCGTCCGAAAAGGTGTGTGATTTGAAAAACAAACCAAATAGCACAATCAGATGAATATTAGGAGGAACAATTGACGTGCATAGGGGAAAAAATAAATGGTTTCTAGGAATGAAGAATCCTGAGTTCCTGCTGTCAGACTCTGCAGAAAGGAAATCCATCAATCAAGATACCAGAAAGGTAAAAAAGTACCGAAAGGTCACGTTAACTGCTTTCCGACGAAATTCGAGAGCGGAAGAGTTTGTTTCGTGCACGGAAAATCATATTAGTGTCCCACTGGGAAAAAGTGTTGCAATTATCAATTTTTCAATTATTTTGTTCATGAAATTTCGTCATCAAAATATAAATGAGTTGTACGTAGATTAAGATATCATTTCTGAATTCGATGATGTTTCTGAATTTTTCATTGATTTTGTTGACAAATGTGTCAAATCTTGAGGGACCTGTCAGGAGGAAACAATTTCCACTTTTAAAATTAAACACGTAGTCCAGGGCAAACATCTTGCCTACACGTAAGAGTATTTTTGATTAAATAGGTCTAGTTAGCAACTCACCAACTAAGCAAATGCTCTCTGCTTACAACAAATTAGTGATCTGAGGATCCTTAACATTAAGGAAAAACATGGTGAATTAGAATGTCATGTTATTAACATGAATTCTTTACCCATATTACGTGTGAAAAACTCCACTAATCTAGGTTTGAGTAAATTATGTGGATATTGTGAGGAACAAGGATTTTTTTAAAAGGTACTACGTTAGACACATATAGAAACTTGGAAATCAGATGTGGTATGAAGTATCCGAGAGGTGTCTGTTTACCTGTGCTTGATATATACAAATAGACCCATTATATTTCAAAACTGCACATACAGAAGGAACACTGTGCAAGAAGTGGCACAACACACAATAAATGGGATAAGAAGATAATTGGGGATACGCACTGTAGAAGAAAAAAAAAGATAAACACATGAGAAAAATTTGACTGGATCACAAACTCCATGCCGGGAAAATTAGTAATATATATCATCGTGTATCCTAAATTCGTGGAGATTCCAATTTCGTGGATTATCGTTCTTGCCGTACTCTGCTGTGACGTCATATTCTGGACGAGATTTTGGACCAAGTATAAAAAGACGACTAAATTTAAAATAACATTTTTCAAATACATCTCAATATGAATTTCAAACAGGTTCATAAATCCATAGTAATAAAAACATAACGGGAAAACATACGTTCCCGTTAGTCCCAAATACTGGCAATGTTCACTGTTCTAAAAATAGCCATCACCGTCCAGGGAAGGCAGCCATTTGTTTATCTGTACTTAGCCACATACGTCAGCTGTTGATCACATGACCACATTTCACAGAAAAGGCCAAGTCTAAATTGCACAATATGTTTTTGGATGACATATTAGCTGTTGTGTTGGAATTATGCAATGAAAATCTGAATTCCTGACAAATTTTCAGTTAATATGAATTTAACAACAACATGCAGAATGGGAGTGATAAATAAAAAAAAAAATAAAGATATTATACTTAAAATGTACCTATGTAAATGACAACACTGAAATTAAATTAAAATTATAAAATATATTTAAATAAAATAAAAATAAATAATGTAGAAAGGCCAATCACTTATTTTTGAATGGAAAACTTATAAATCATATCTTTTACCTCAAGATAAAAGATAATCAAAGAAATACCGCATACTTTTTAATTTTGATCAACTAGGCGCGCGCAATGTGATGCTTGTGACAACTGCACTGGGTCCACATTAAACATTGCACAACAATCGTGCGATATTAGGCGAGGACAAGAGTTCTACTGCACCCAATGCCAATGAAAAACTCTTACAATTAATTACAAACACCTGTTTGAAATAAGTTTTGTAATTTAATCATAACTTCAAATCAATAACTATATTGATAATTTTTATTTGTTTTTGTATTTACATGAATTTATTTATTTATGTGTTCATTTATTTATTTATTTATCTTTATTTATTGAATATACCATTTCCATAAAAATAACATTCATGGAATTCTTGATAGTTTATAGTTTTTAATTTATGTAAATATCTTATTGCTTTGGCCTAAGTGGATGACGTTTTATTTACGCCGGAAGGTCATCCACGAAATTTGAATCTACCTCATTACAGTATTTGATAACAATGTCCTCGTGGTTGTCGGCAATTATAAAAGCTCTCTTATGGTACTGTGTTTCTAATTTTTCATATTTTGGTGAAAAAAGCACAATTTTCAATGTAATACAGTTACTTCGTATACATTTCATGTATCGGCGATTTTCTACCCTGCGTGTCGTTACGCCCACGGAAATAGGATACGGGAGGATATATATATATATATATATATATATATATATATATATATATATATATATATATATATATATATATATATATATATATATATATATATTTATATATATATATATATATATATATATATATATATATATATATATATATATATATATATATATATATATCTGTGTGTGTGTGTGTGTGTGTGTGTGTGTGTGTGTGTGTGTGTGTGTGTGTATGTGTGTGTACAAATACAAAGAAGAGTGCATGAAATTGTTGATTACACTATATTTATGGTTCTGATTAAGAAGCCAGGTAGCGCAGTCCGTATCGCGCTCGCTTCTCACCAATTCGTCCCGTGTTCGATTCCTGGTGTGGTACTTGAGATGGTGGGGCTGTCACCAACCTGGCTTCGTGGGTTTTCTCCGGGTACTCCGGTTTCCTTCCACATAAACGACATCCTTACGCTAAGATCCGTGCCAACGAGCAAGATTTATATAAGTTAACTTGTTTCTTAATCGTTGTAAAATAGATAAAATATGACTAAGGACAGTCCAATGACAAAGTTTTCATCGTTTTGAGTAATGGTTTTTAGACCCATCTTTAGACTCTCTAGTTTGAAACAAGCAGAATATAATACTCTTTTCTGTAGAAACTTTCAATAGCAGCTGTCCAATTGCCTAAAGCAAATGACATCTGATTCACCAAAGGATCGTGTATTTATATTAACTCATATGTTGTGATGTATACTGAACAGCTATATTGTTTTTACTCCGATGCCTTGTATCTGAATAGATATATTAATATTTCAGACATATGAGATATGGTTTACCCTTCGGTACGTCTTCGTTTTTACATGATTGTAATTCAATATTTGATATGATATGTACATATAATATCCATATTAAATTGATTTGAATCTGAGCATTATTTTGCCATTCAGAGGTCTACATCCTGAAGGAAACCAAAAACCGACTCCGGTCACCAAAGCGCAATTTTCGTCGTCTGAATCAACATCATGGTCATATGTTGAAAATCTAAGTGGCGGAATATTCACATCAAGAGGATCTGGCTGAACTGAAAGTAAAATTGTAATTTCAAGCTTTTTTTCTAGGTAAAGAGGTCAATACAGGACTTCCGAGATACGCATCAGTGATTAGATTTAAGTGAAATGCAGGGCATTCAATGTCCGGTATAATACAAACGGGTACAACCGTGACCAACAACATTTTCGGGAATTCTTCAAAGTGGTGAAATTAAGAAATGTACTGATGTGATTTTCATTTTGTGTGGTTAAAATGTGTTTACGAATATTATTGTACAAACATATGTCATTTTCACTTTCTTTTACAAGAATTTGTTGTTTCGGTTATACCATATTTAATTTATACCATGCCGGAAATAAAACGCCTAATATTTCACGAAAATGTATGTAAAATTCGAAGCGGACGCGTACCTCGGAAGTCCCATATAGAGGGGGAAATTGCTATTCAATTGTTGTGGTTAACGGACAAAGAACGCACCATCCGACTCATCATGAGAGCGGTACAGTCAAAGAGCAAACATTGAAAATTTTATAATAATGTTTAGCTCCTTTTCAACGTAGGTAAAAATGTCCCATATAAAATTAATCTTCTTGTATTAATACAATGAATGCATTCTTTTGTTGTTGTTGTTGTTGTTATTATTACTGTTTTATATTATATGAAGTCATTCAAATCTGATGTGAAGTCAAAATATTACTCAAATTTGTTTCTGCATGGCGTTTGGTCTTTCGACTTTCAGTGCCTTATCACTATACATTAGTCGTGTCTATGAGTCGGCATTAAAAATGAGATTTTACTGGCTGGACAAACATCATTTTACATTTTAATGTGCGGTTTTGACGGTGCTTTTAAGTCATAGTTTGGAAATAATCTTTTGAACAGTATTTTGGAGTTCCGTGCAGATTGCATAATTGGCTGAGTATAGCTAAACACGGTTTCTTATGTAATCACTCAAAGTTGTTTCGATAAATTGTAACGAATAATTGTTTTTGATGACCCAACAAATATATTTCTGTGTTGAAGTAGTGTTATAACTTTGACAGATACCTTTAATAGTTGAGTAAAGCTGTTTGTTTTTCTTGTATGCTGATTTTGTATGCCATTTGGTTTCATGATTTGAAAGTTGGTTTTACACATCATTTTACCATCTTGTCATATTAACCATCTATATATACATCACACTCATATACATCGGTTTCAGAAATTGAAGGAATACTAAAATAAAGTCGCTTAACAAGAGATTCATCAAGAGATCTTTGTCATTTGCGTTTTCTAATTGATACGAATTTCTTATCGATATCTCGCATTCTAATACATATTTCTCCTATTTCGTTATGAATGATTATTTGTGCTAAATGAATGCCTTTACCGGAGCTCCTTTAGGAACAAGAATTTCAGTAGGTATATTTTGCCTTCCACAACACGGATATCACACTTGTTCTATTAATTAGGTCAGCTGCAGCATTAACTTTCTTTGATTCAAAATGCACTCACAAAATCTCTTCTTTGCTGACTTCAGAAACATTCTTTTTATAACTTTGAACGAAATAGATTCTCTTGAATGAGTTTCTAAGAATGATTACTGATGGTTTAATATTATTGAAAAGTTAAAGTACAAACCAATTCCCTGTTAATTTAATTTTCATTACACCTGTTGGCATCTCTCCTTCTACAATAATTTACTCTTGCATTTTTTATTGCATCATTAGCTGCAGTTCTTTTTCGTTCCCCATTTTATAACAACACTGTCAACTTTTTCATCTTTGACCGTTCAACAATGTAATGTTTACTAACATCGTGAACTACTTGGACTATGAAAATATTTCACCGAGCCGTGAAATGTAAATATACTACCGTCTGTCCTATATTTATTATCCCTAATTCTCTGCCTGCATATCAATGCAATAGATATTATTTTCCATATGAATAAAATAATAACCACTCTCTGAGTTTGAACACAGCTATGATTCTACGAATAAATGCTCAGTGATGTGATCGGACAATTATTTACATCGTCTAAACTTTGGAAAGTGCAGGTGAATTTCAAAATGATTTTAACAATATCTAATTTTCATCTGAATGCTTAAAAATCCGTGACAGCCACAGGCAGCTAAATTATGGGATGATTTGAGAGCATTCTTACACTAAAAACCTTGTAATCCCGTGATCAATATCCTTTGCCAAATCCAGAAAATTCCACGTTTCATACAAGTTTGTCACAGATAAGACATTTAGTCATGTGTTTTATGCTTCTTGGTTCAATGATATAAGTAATACACGTGATACGTGCAAGCTCAAAAATGTACATAATTGTAGTCTGAGAAATTATAGATATAAATTGAGTATTGCAATACCGATTCATTTTCAAACGCTGTCTGTCAGATGTGTGTATGTGTGGGTATCTGTGTGTGTTTGTCTGTGTGTGTGTGTGTGTGTGTGTGTGTTTGTGTGTGTATGTGTGTCTTTGTGTATACTTGGTTGGTTGAATGGGTGGATAGGTGTATGTATGTATCATATATGAAACCAATATACTTACAGTGACTATTATTGTATAGTTTGAAAGTTGAATTATCCATTGTTAGTTGATAAGAATTCTGCTCTAGTCCAATGGTAATGTCTGTTTTAATTGTGTTCATATAGTCTTTGATAATTGCTTCAGTCCAGGTGGACCCCAATGCATGAATGACATCGAGTCCTAATGAAAAGAAAAACAATATACATGTATCAATATTATTCAAGTTTATGACAAAATTTTATTACACGTAACTGGAGGTTTCGTGCCATATTGTGTCCTTTCAGAAATTTGGTTCCTAGTGCATTTTTTTATAATTATTGCACCAAAAACACGTCACTACAAGTGATGTCTCTTCCTCGAAAAACAAAATACATGTCTTACTGTAAGTCGCAACTAATGCATTTTATAAATACTATTCCTAAAGTGTTATTAGAATGCTGGGGTACTTTGCATTTTCTTAAAATCCTGATTGAATTAATATAAAATTACTGCTCATTCTGCTTCAGTATTTCTCCGTGAAATGTCTAAAAATATGCATTTGCCGGATTTTACGGAAAAACCAGAGTAAAACAAAGGCTTCCTGTACAACTTGTACAACTTTAACGTCATTATCCTCATAATTAAAACCAAAGGAAAAGTATCATTGGTACAACTTCTGACGTCACATATTACGGAGATTAATGAGTAAAAAAAATCCACCGAGTTTTTGATTGAAGTCATGCAATGGTGCAACTTTTTGTCCGCGACTTGTGTTTGTAGATACGCACACTGTACAGAAAAATTGTGAACATTCTTATAGCACTTTAATGTTCCATAGCTAAAATTACCTCCTGTTCGATGCTACTATCGGTAAGCTGTCTCTTTTCAAATGTCCAGTTTTCAGTATATTCTTAAAATCTACTGCGATAAGATGAGTTAATTATTCAATTACCATGGTGAATGTCCCTCATGTGTTGCTCTGTCCTCATGGTTATCATTGGTGTTGCTACATTTATTCTATAGTTCCGTATTTTCGACGATAGTTTCATTTTTCGCAATATTGTGTATAAGTAAGTCTGACTTGGAAAATGTTTATAGAAAAAGTGTAAAACGTTCATAGAATACTTTTTGTTGAATGGAACAGATATAATATCAATTTTAATATCAATAGTTGATTATCGTTGTGAAATCTGTATGTCTCGAAATTATATGAACAATACAGATAAAGGGCTAACTTCCTAAATTCATAATTTTATATTTTAAATCTACATTTTCTTTCGTAGTTGTAGATACATATTATGAATATATATAAGTATCAATTATTTGTGAAAGGAAGCCTTTTATATTCGGTACACCTATCTATAACACATTGTGACAATTTTCTCTCTGTCATTTACCATTAATTACCTTACCCGCTAAAGAACAACAGAAATTAAAAGCCTATTCAGAACTTTCACTGTGGTTGGTTTTTTTCCCTCAATTTTTAATTCATTTTCGTTCTGTTTCGCTGATATGTTTAATTTTTTATTGCTCTGTCTTTGTTTTTGATAAATTTAACTTTATCTATTATCTAGGGTGGAAGAAACATGAGAAGACAATTAGTTTTATTTCAATTTGTCAAATTTGTTCTGAGAGTCTTGCATCTCCTGCCGTCAAAGGACATACAAAATGAAAGTGAAAATGAAAACCAAATAGAAAAAAATCCAAAAATGTCTACTTGAATGGCATATGTGAGCCCCCTT
Source organism: Pteria penguin (assembly GCA_035048485.1). Taxonomy (NCBI): domain Eukaryota; kingdom Metazoa; phylum Mollusca; class Bivalvia; order Pterioida; family Pteriidae; genus Pteria; species Pteria penguin. The sequence continues at coordinate 19,730,134 of CM068588.1, read as the reverse complement.
GATGGAGTGAGATCAGGTGCCCTGGAGCATATCCTGCTTGCTAGCAACACCCTTCACATATACTCAGTTAAAAAGAATCAAATCGTGTAAATTCCATATATATTTATATATAAAGAAGTCAAAGTAGGTAACCTTCTAGTATAGAAGTTGTCAAATCTGTGTAAAATAATCGGAATCGGTCTCAGTCCAGAATATCATTTAAAAGTCTGGATAACGAGATATCATATTGTGTAATAAAGGTCTCGTAACGACCGCAGAACTTCACAGTGAAGTTGTTAGTCTAGCACATATATAACCCTGGTTGAGGTTGAGTACCTTATCTGAAAGCCGCCTAGCCCTCAGAACAAAGTCATTGTAATTTGAAAATGCTCTGGAATAACGTATTAAATGAGATATGTATACGTCATATACAGGCAATGATGGAATGTTGCTACATATGAAAAGAAAGTTTGTGATAGCGAAATTGAAATCGTCACGTTTGTCAGAGAGTGGTTTCTTTGACTTCCAGTTCACTTGGATAGATGATGCGCTACGGTAATCCGCAAATAAAGGATTATTAATAGAAAGCAAGTCATCTATATATCTTAAGTGAAATTGAAGCCGAGAGCGAATTGTTTTTTCCTTGCGAAAGCAAAGACTAAATGAATTCAGTTTCGTATGAGGAAAGGAATATGTCGGCCAGACGCGGGGCACAGTTAGTACCCGTTGAAATGCCGACAATTTGTGGTAAAACTTTTTCTCCAAACACCACACAAATGTTATCGATAAGAAAGTTCAACATTTGGTTTCAGTATATTTATTTTTGGAATCAGAATTTTCCTTGACAAAGTAAGTTTTATTATGGCCTATAAATGCATATTTGTATTTGTGGCTCCGTGTTTAGTAGTGAATGCATTTCGGATAATTTCCACTAATCTGTCTTTTAATTTCTGATGAGGGATCGTTGTGTAAAGAGTCGAAAGTCAAGGACTTGATGGAGTGAATTTTAGTAAACTTTTTGATTTCAGATATTCTAATAACTTTTGATTTTTTTAGGATCCACATTTGATTAATTCCACTTCTGGAATATATTGTTACGCAATACCTGATGCCAGATTTAATTTCTGATAATATTTTTGTGAGTAACATCGATACAGATTTTGTGGAACACTTCGAGGAACCAGCGATAAAGCGTTGTTTGTAAGGATTTTTGTGCATTTTAAGAATGCAGAAGAAATATGGAAGTCCAAAATTTAATTTATGTGTGTCAATACCAAACGTATTGAGGACAGACTTATTATTTTCAAGTACTTCCGAAATCGAAAAATTCATGGGAGTATAAGTAGGATTTCCTAAAAAATGTTCACAATTTTTCTATATCATGTGCATATCTATATAAACGAATCGTTGACAAGAAAATACACCTCTGTGCGACTCCGATAAAAAGATATATACAATAATCCATAAACAGCTAAATTGATTTTTCAGTCGTTAATATCCGTAATATGTGACGTCAGAAGTTGTACAAATGTTACTTTTTCTTGGGTTTTAATTATGATGTTAATGTTCAAATGTGACGTCATGGTAAAATGACGTTAAAAGTTGTACATCAAGTTGAACAAGACGCTTTTATTTTACTCGGGTTTTCCCGTAAAACTGGACAAACGGATATATTTAGTTATCTCTCTGAGAAATAATGGAGCAAAAGGAGAGGTAACTGTTATGAATTTTATAATAATTCAATTAAGATTTTAGGAAAATACAAAATCCACAGCATTCTAATAGCACTTTAAAATGTAATAACTGCATTACAAATAAAACAAAAGCAATTCGTTACCTAATATAAAATCCCCATTAAGATCACCAAATCCTTGCTTGTATTCCGCTAATGTACGGTTGAAATCAGTCGTATTATACTCGAAATGTCTGTATATGACCTGATTAAAAGACAAAAAGCTGAATTTTAAGGTGCCATTCAATGATTTTGTAAGGAAAATGTGACACCAGGTACTTTCATATTTCTTTTAATATGAACATAAGCAACACTAACAAGACCAGACCAAAAAGTAACGTCATTGTCTTCTAGTTCAGTAGAGACTGGTCTGTCACGAAAAATAAAACCCACCTCATACATGTCTGAATATGATGTCGACATATCTATTGATTAGCAACCAACTCTTGAAACATCTTATACGTTTAAAATACAGCAGTGCTCATGAATTAGTAGTTTAGTATATTTATTTTCACCTTGAGTGAAGTCTGTTGTCATATTGACATTAAGTGGCTTATATCACAAATAATTGAGAGATTATTGCATATATTTGTGATGCCTTTTTATGTGCTTATTCCTGTATGTTCTGCATATCCTTGGCGACTTTTCTTATACAACTGACTCAATAAATGAAAAACATAATTTGATGCGCGCGCGTGTGTGTGTGTGTGTATGTGTGTGTGTAGGTGTGTGTGTGTGTTATACCTTTCAGTAATTAAGATGTCACATTTATATTATGTAAATCTTCTAAATTAAAATAACAATAGTATTACTAACGGTCCAGCCACCTCCATCAAATGACATGTTACAGTACGCTTGTATTGGTGTTCCAAGTGGATATATCGTATATACGCCATCTTTATTATTTCCCTTTGCATGGAGGTCCTTACAACTTTTCACTTCACCATTAGTCGACGCTGTATAATGAACATTCATTGGAACATTTAACCTATATTCATTATTAAAGTCTCTCTCGCCGCGAATATGGAGATTACTTGGATATGCTAGGTGCGAGGAACAGATAAAAATTTAAAATTAAAAAAAGGTTTGGAATTTTAGATATATTTTAATCAAATACTGAAATTATCCAATATTTATAATAGTTTTTTTATTTTTAAAATGTTAAATTTTTCACTAAAACCTTAAATATTAAATATCCAAAATCGTTTTGAGAGTTTAGAATATTGGATTTTATTGGTCAAAAGTTTAAAAACTCAAAAACCATATATCGTATTACGTTTTTTTTCGGGGGGGGGGGGGTGGTGTAAATTTTTAACATTTTTACATTCAACGTTTAAACAAAAAACAACTCGTAACATCGCACTTAAAGCATTCTAGAGATCAGACCAAATGAGCCTCGCCGTCCGTTATCATCCGTTAGGCGAAGTCTGTGTACTATGAGTTAGAAACGACGTTGAACGTTAGCAACCTTATGCCCTCATAAAAACGTCCGTTGTTCTTTAAATCCCTTAACATTAGGCCAGCAGTTAATGGCGGCAAAGTCCATTACAATTTCAATTCTCATGATGTCTGCATTAGACCGGTACGAAGATATTATTCGATTGATGGTTGATGCATGCGGGTATAGTTGTGCAGATGTAAGAAACACATTGAGAACAGAGTATGTTTGGAGAAAGGGGCAAATCAGTACAGTATTTGTTATTGATTTGTTAAGTGTTACACTGACCGCGCCCAATTTTTTCTCCTATTTCTTCTTAGTAAAAGGTTTTCCATACTGAAAGATATTTTAGACCCATTAATCTAGTTGTAAATTTTTTTTCGCAGGGGTTTACTGTACTTACAAATCACACCATTTAAAACAACGTCGATTATTGAATAAGGCTCTAATAAGGTGTACGTGTATAAATGACCTTACATGTAGTAAATTAGTTTAAATATTAAATACGTATCAAATGTACTTTGACTATGGTCCGGAATTATAACAAAGTACTCTCATTTGATTTATTTCCATGTTATAACCGTGTACTGATAATGATTAATTGAAACATTGTGGTGATTCTTCGGTCATCTTAATACCTAAAACCTTATTACTTTTCTTGAAATGTTTTTCTCTGAAGTCATGTGAAAAGAAAGAAAAAAGAGGAGTTACTGGCTCAGTTATGTGGCAGAAGTCACCATGGAGCTATACAATACATGAATATAAATAATATACTAGAACATATAACACATTACAAAAATATTTGATTGTAGTGCAATTACGATACCGACTTAGGACGGTCATTTAATTTGACAAAAGCCAAACAAATGGTGTGGTTAACCGGTTTACGGGCCCACCTTCCCACTCACCGTAACAGCAGAACAATCAAAGGACGTACATTTAAAAATTTATAAATAATCCTCCATGTGAAGAACAAGGGTCAACAGGTATCGCATATTGAGAGGTCATAAAAATATAAAGGAATAATCCAACAATTAAAATATGATGAAAAATAATTTTCCTTTCGGTGCAGTTTTTATTAAAAATGAAATAAAATAAGAAATGAATCTTTTATTTCATGGAGAAATTTGAATTGATGCCTTATCCGTAAAAATTCTCCGTATTACTCGAAGGATTCATATCTTAAGTCATGAAATAACGATAAATCTTTGATTATAAATGCAATTGATCTTACTTGTATTAGTAACAGAATTACATAGATTGGTGTCACAACATCGATGAAGATCGACTGATCTTTTACGACCAAACACTGGAGATGTAAATTCATTGCAGTCCTTTAAATACAACAAAATATAACAATACAAATGAATTCGAAATTAATGTTAGGGTGTCACTTTCATAAAGTTAATCTCTATTGATGGTTTTAACAAATAAGGATATCTCACTTTTGTTTTTCGTTATTTATACATTTTTTTAAATTTTCAAACCTATATCACATGAGAAGGGGAGTATTACACGTTGATCGATTACATCGAATGACAAGTCATCACGAAACACAGACTGGAACCACACAAATATGTCCAATGCACAGTAAGACTTGAGCAATGTTTTCTAATCGGAAACACAACTAATCAAACGATGACATTCAGGAAGAGTAAGCATCCCCTGTCTAAAGTGTTATTGATTAATTAAAAAAACAGCAGAAATCTTCAATGTCATTCAGTTGACATTGAAAATGTTAAGCCATCATAAGTCATGGTCTGTCTTACTTGGAATTTATATTGTTCAAATTTTGCTAAAAATCTATTGCGATTGACATGACACATATTTTTAGAATTAATATACTACACAAAATGTCCAGTGTATGTTTTTCATTTTCCATGTAACTTTTCCATTGTTCCATCTGCTTAATTTGAATGTTATATGCATTTGGTTTTCTAGACACTAAAATACCCATTTCAGTAACGTTCAAGAAAGTTGTTTACGAAAACAGATAAGCTTAAATATCATTACTGACTGGAGTGATAGACATTTCGAATTTTTATAAAAGGTTATACATGTATATTATACGATTAGGAAAATACGTTATAATTATATGCACCAGATACTCATTTCAACAACCTATGTCTCTTTTGCAATGTTCATGATCCAATTGGTGGAATTCTAATGACATATAAATATTATATTATTAGGGGACTATCAGACACCGGCTTAGTGATTATAATATATATTAAAATATATTATATATATATTGTTAAAAATGTTGTAAAGCATGTAAAATAAGTATATATACTTAAATAATCACGGATTTATAATAAACAAGCTTAATGTTTTAACATTTTAAATCTAAGCATGAAACAATTACAAGAAACGAAACAATAACCAAATTAACTATACCATGCCAATGGGGTATTGTGAATTCTAAAACACACTTACAAATTTCGGAATGCACGACGTCACGTAGTAGTGTACACCTAGTTCAAACACTCTGTGAATTTGACACACCTGGAATAATCAAGTATCAATCAAATAATTTGAGTATTACAAATTTGCCGCTTAAAGCTCCAATACTTTGCAGATGGTGATTCCAAGATCATCGAGAGAATTACGCTTTCATTGTTTCACAGTAATATAATCTTATTAAAACTTGCCTCGTTTTGGTTACAGACTTTTATTGTGGAACATTTACTTGGATCCAAGGATTGTGGACAGTTAAAGCAAATTGGACCATGCCTGCTATCTGGAAAAACGCAGTAAAAGGAGGAATATTTGTAATAGTAGTAGACTTACAAATATCTATGTATCAAGAGCATTGTTTTCTTACATATACATATTGATATCTATTTTCTTTTGATTACATCGGGTACATTGTGTATTCTTTGATTAAAGTGTTATGTAGTGTGTTGGAATGTAGGCCCGTAAACCAGTTTACAACACCTAATGAGTAATGGGTGTCATTTCAACTCACTGTTCCTAGTTGGTACTACAACTGCATGATAAAAATATTACTGAAATGTCTTCTATGTGCTTAATGTAATTTGCTCTGCAGCTATCTTATACAGCTTATTCAGATGTCTTTTCCTTTTTCCTCTTATTTCCGAAATATTTCCATATCATAATGATAAATAATCTCTTGTTGTTTTAAATCAGGATGAATACGTAGACAAACAGTTACATATATTTAAATTCAACATTTCTCTGAAGAACAATAATGATGCACTTAATTCTCACACCATATACATTCCTTTTTTATGTCACTTTTATTGAATGAGACAGAAACGTCCCGTATTCCTCAACTCGTTTTTTCTTAATACAATTAATTTTACAATAATATCACCTTTAAAGATATTAAGTTTTTTTTTTCAAATATTCTCTTTCTGAGATAGAATTATTTCGTCGTGGACATTCAATTGTGGATCATTGTCCGTCTTAACAAATTTCAAAACGTAAAACCGTACAACAACAAAGTAAAAATTGGATAAACGAAATTTTTGATTGGTTCGACGGTACTGTGATCATCTCTACTTAGAATTTTAAAATCATATTAGTAGCTGAAAAATCAGTTTACACACAATTAGTATTACATCCCCGCTGATTACAGATATCTCCGTCACAACATTCTGAACACGTGACTTTGTTGCTATGTGGATTCAATACCGTCCCTGGGTCATCTAAATGTATCGGATGGCCAAAGGTCCCATTCAAACAATTCTGTATAAAAGGAAAAAAAGTAGATAGCGTGATGAACAATTTTTTAAATAAATATTCAACTAGCCAATTTTCGAAATAAAATATTGTATGTTTACTTCTTTGTTTTTGTGCGTGTTTTTTTTCATTGTTATTGTTTTGTTTTTCTTTTTAGGGGTGGGGGCATATTTAAATACATCATTGATATGAAATACTCTCTGGTGTACTTGAGATAAAAATTTGTTTTGAAAACATTTCAAAGTAATCTTAAGTTAATTTCAATAGACACAGTCCATATAAATTTTGCTATTGGAAAACATCCTAGAATTTATTGCCGTTTCAGTTACAAAAAAGTTTCGTTTTAGTTTTAATTAACTCTTATATTTAATTACATGGACACAATGAACAAACTTTCACTTACTTTGCGTGGAAAACAGCCTACATTAAAAAGATGTTCCCCATTTGGTGTGTAGTATTCTTCAGTCAAACATACCTGAAATATTTATAATAAATGTATGACTGATGTAGGTGTATGACAGATATAGAATGGACATTTGAAAAAATGTTTTATATCCGTGTTCTCTATTGTAATTTTATAGAATAGTATGCGCTGATTTAACTTATGGATTTTTCTGTTATATATTGAAACAGCGGATAAAGATATACATGTATATTTAAACAGTGAGTAAAGTATACATATTTGTGTATTTAATTTCTTTTTCTCTTGTTGAATACAAAAGTAAGAAGAACTTAAACCAGAACTTAAAACCACAATAGGCTTTGATCAATCACAGGGCTTTCGGCTCGTTGCCCCCCCCCCCCTCTCCCTCAATTATACCAATATAATAAGAAGGGATAGAACTTCCGATTTACCAAAAATACACCTCGTCACTTCTGTGTCTTCACAAATCACAAGAGTGGTCGCTTTACACCACAGCGATGGGTCTGACCTGATCAACTTCTCGATGTCCGACTAAACATTTTTGAGCAAAATTTCGAGTTCTGTGGCTCACCATACCCTTAGTTTTGTATTGATTTGGACAATTTATATATGGATGTGTAGATAAATATGTCTACTTTTTTGATACCACGTTTGAGACGATTTGTGAAAAATTAAAAATGTGCTAAGACACAGACGGGAGGAAGTGTATTTTTGGTAAATCGGAAGTTGTAACCTTTCTTATTGTATTGGTATAATTGAGGGGGGAGGCAACGAGCCGAAAGCCATGTGGATGGATACATTAATTCACTCATGCGGTAAATTGAATTTCTCTCATAATTCTGTTTTGATATCACTTCAAACTATTATATCATAATTTTGCAAGGACTGGTTTGACCAGTATTACAGTACTGGCTAATTTGCTATCTTTTATCGTTTTCTCTAAAAGGAATCACATTGCGTGTTTAAAACATTAAACAACGTGCTAGCATTTTTGTTGCATTTTCTTGATGTTTTTCTTTCAATACTTTGCCTATATCTTCAAAGATTCATTGATATTTTCATTTAAAATTGTGAATTATTCTCCGATGAAAGACAAACAAACAAACAAACAAAAAAGAGCTTATGTAATGTCACTGTGGAAACTACAACAGCGTACTGCCTTGAACATCCCTGGATAGCAAATGTAATAAAACAGGACACCTGACAGGAGTACATACCCAAGCCATTCAGATAGCACAAAATACATAAACACTGCATATATGAGATTAACGTGCATAAACACTTCATAGCAAGTGACGCATCCATCAATATCATAACTCTAAAGCTCTATCTGTACTACATTTTGCTTTGTTGGACTCACTACAAGGGGACTGAAAATACCAGTCTAAAACTTAGAGCAATGATGATTCGATTTCATTTTTTAAACCTTTGCCTACATTTGTTTGATAAGGCATGTATCTATCTACACGAGTTGCTAAATCAATAGCCGTTGGTCTCAGCTAATTGTCAATAAATATATATAATGGTAGGTGTGATGTGACGTGTCTTTATACTCTACATCTTTAGGATTACCTCGTCGTTGTTGCATATTTGGAGACGATGACAGAATAGAGGTGAAATTACACCACTGCAGCTCAGACATCGATACGAAAATGTACTGCCTGGAAGGTCATATGTATAAGTATTGTTATTTGTTTTTATCATCGGTGTAGAGGTGGCAAAAAAAATAAAATAAAATAAATGAAAATAAAATAAAATGACATAAAATAAAATAAAATACAGACTTCTATATGTAGTATTTCTGGGACTAAAATTTAATATGTTAGTCGGGACTCCTACAGATCTAGGGTCTTAGCTCGCTTTCAGACTGGCAGAGCACGGTTTATCATGTTGATGTCGCATATATTTTATACCATTATGTGTTTTACAATACCTTACGTGTTTATATTTTTATAACCTCTCAATATGCAATACCTGTTGACCCTTGTTCTTTACATGGAGGATTATTTATAAATTTTTAAATGTACGTCTTTTGATTGTTCTGCTGTTACGGTGAGTGGGAAGGTGGGCCCGTAAACCGGTTAACCACACCATTTGTTTGGCTTTTGTCAAATTAAATGACCGTCCTAAGTCGGTATCGTAATTGCACTACAATCAAATATTTTTGTAATGTGTTATATGTTCTATTATATTATTTATATTCATGTATTGTATAGCTCCAAGGTGACTTCTGCCACATAAATGAGCCGGTAACTCCTCTTTTTTCTTGCAAGACATACCGAAATAAAATTGTACAATGAATCTTACGCGTATATATTTTTCAAGAAGAAATTTTACTAATTTATATTCTAAAGTACGAGTCATACAATTTACCTACCTACATGAAAGGCGAATAGTATTACCAGAAAGTTGATGAACATTTCCCTCTTATGAATTAGCCATGTCCATTCTGGTAAAGTACAGCAGAACAATGACGTAGAATAGATAAGGTTAAGGGAATATACAGGGAAACATCTGTTTAGGCAATATATGAATGTTATAGGGATTAATTCTCAAAGGCTGAGATGACCCGGACAAGTAATGTATACCCCTTCTGAAACGCTGAGATGACCCGGACAAGTGACTTTTACCTCGACCCTCGAGATTTATCTTCAGTTTATAGTAAAATCGCATTTTCTATGAAGAGTATATATATGTATAAATCTATTGTATATCTATATATATATACAGATAAGGTGTTATTTGGTTTGGATCTAATAAGATATCATTTTGATATATGCTTGCTATTTCAAGATGAGAAGGAGTGCTGAAGATATTCCTTAAATCAATGTTGATAGGGCAAGTTTTCGGGATATATTTGTTTTATAAAGAATACATAGAAGATGAACAGCGTAAGATTTTTATTTTTATTGTTTTGCTTTGAATATCATTTCGATTTTGATCTTGTAAGAATGGATATTTTCATTTTATCGTATTTAAGTTTCGTTCATTGTTAACTGTTTAATTGTCCGTAATTTTACAGATGATGTTATTTTATCCGTGGCATAACTGTGTCACATTTTCATTTTATTTGCAACGTCAAGTATTTGTCAAAATTCCTTAAGCCTGGCAAAAATCATGCGCAGATATCAAAATGGACAAAATCTAAATTGTAATGTAATAAGAATGAAAAAAGAAAACAAAAAGAATAAAATCTGAGTAATTGTAACAAATGCTTTTCAAAATGATTTGAAAAGAACAATTTATTCTGATTTGTCTAGGATTTTCAATTGTCCATTAATATCTACAGTAGTATAAAAGTATGGTTGCCACAGTAATATACTATAAATTATTTCTCTATTTTGAGAAGTTGTTAACCTTAGACCCATTCCATTTTTATGTCCATCTTAATCGCTGTAGACTTTAGACACGTTTTATACCTAGGACAACCTTAATCGCCGTAGCCCTTAGACCTTTTCAATTTTTGTGTCCACATTGAGCCTTAGATTTGTTTTGATTAGACGTTGAACTTAACCCCAATTATATTAGACTCTCTCAGTTATTAGACTTATCTAGTACTTGCAAATCTTATTCGCGAAATCCTTAGATTGCTTTTGTCTTATATCCAACTTAATTGCCGTAAACTTTAAACTCGTTCTATCTATGTCATAGTAATCGCAGAAAACCTTAGTTATTTTCGGAATTATCGTATAACTCAGACTTGTTCCGTTTTTATGCGCAATTCAGTATTCCACGTGGATAGTAGACTTCTTCTTTTTCCATGTCCAACTTAATCGTCGTGGACCGTAGAACGAACTCGTTCTTTTTCTACATTAACCGCAATCTAAACCTTATCTTGTCGAACTTTAATTGCCGTAAACACTTTAGATCCTATTTGATTCTATGTCTACTTTAATCGCAGTAGACTTAAAACTCGTTTTCTCCCAACGTAATCGCTGTAAAGTTTTGACCCGTTCTGATTTTACCTTCATCTCCGTAGACCTTACATTCGTATTGCTTTTTGTAAATTTAATCCCTATAGGTCTATACATTGATCTTACAATATTGCGTTTATTTTCAGAGGAACAATGGACGCCTCAGTGTTTCCAACCTCATGAGAAACCCCAAGAATGCTAGTGATGGTGTAGACGGAATGTACTCACGATCCAATCATACCGTCAACCTGTGGAGAAATGTTGGTTTAGGGAGTATAGGTACATATCGTGACTAATCTACTACAATTTCATACCGAGGGTCGAGAGAGTTGGTAACAAAGTGAACCTGTAGGATGCTGTCTGAAATTCAAACCGTGAAGAGTGATGGCTATATTCGGTCCCAAAATGCAGACTGGAAGATTTATAATCATATAGATAATACAAAACGAAGAGAACATTTCAGGGCATTCCATCTTGCCAGTAGCCGTACCAGCTTCAGTGATAAGTTGTTGGTCCTCGTAATTTTCAATCAAAGATTATTTAATAAGATGATGATCCTGCATGCTAATACTTGCATTTTTCGTGAATTCCAATCATTCGGCCACGAGCATCACTGAAGAAACATAACTTGTCGAAATGTGCATATGGTGCACAAAATTAAAAGGTATATATGTGAGGGCACCATAAGTCTAGTTTTCAGTGCTTTTGTACTGACATGAAATATATACTTCAAATTTTCAGTCATCAAATTAAGTAAATCACTCTAAAACTAAGGAGTATCTCCCTCATGCATAGCTCTGTCCTTAGATAGATTCTTTGGTTCACTTCGGTCATTTTGGCTTCAACACTGCTCTTCATATTTTTATATATTTTAAGAATTCCAATCATTCGGCCACGAGCATCACTGAAGAGACATAACTTGTCGAAATGCGCATATGGTGCACAAAATTAAAAGGTATATATGTTCTGTATTTATTATAACCACTAGGCCGGTGTCACTGCTGATGGACTGATAGTCCCCGAGGGCACCATAAGACTAGTTTTCAGTGCTTTTGTACTGAGATGAAATATATACTTCAAATTTTCAGTCATCAAATTAAGTAAATCACTCTAAAACTAAGGAGTATCTCCCTCATGCATAGCTCTGTCCTGAGACAGATTCTTTGGATCACTTTTCGGTAATATTGGCTTCAACACTGCTCTTCATATTTCTATTTATTTTGAGAATTCCAATCATTTGGCCACGAGCATCACTGAAGAGACATAACTTGTCGAAATGTGCACAAAATTAAAAGGTATATATGTTCTGTATTTATTACTGTGGTATTAAAATATGTTACTATTATTGACCTTTGCCGTGTTCTTTTTTTTTTCGAAGAAAACTTTTCACCTTCGGTAGATGCTTTTCCAGAGAAAAATACCTACTTCGATAGGAATACCTGCTGAGAAAACGATCGGCTGTCGTTACATTCACTTCCTAAAATGTACATTCGTAATTTACGCTTAAGAGAAAACTATGAAGCTTCGGAGGGTACACATCTGAAGGAAATTTAAGACTTCATTCTTACACCAACTGAATATCGTTCCAACTGCAGGTGGAAAAATGTGTCCCTCATGCAATACTTTGTGGATATGTTATTGCAAATTTACAAACTTTGGTATTTTGAAGATAAATATAAGCATTCAAGCCATCACTGAGATCAACGATTTCATAGTTTTGTTCTTATCTCAGCATTTTCCACAATACGGAAGTTGTATTGCAAGTAACTTGTTTTCAGACGAACAACTTGCAATTGCCGTATGGCTTTGATGGTTGCTGAAATTCAAATGTATTGATCTGCTACTATAAAGGATCTCGGTATTTACGGTCTTATCCGAAAAACTGAGCGCCAGTGTGTCGAACGCGAGACCTCTAAGATATGAATCGAGCACTTCACACACTAGGTCACACCGAAGTGAAATTCAAATTAAACGTTTTGCTATACACTTTTCTCAATGGAAATTGACAAAAAGGTCCAGGAAAACACCTAATTGTTTTTATTTAATATTCTAACATGACTTGAGAATTTTCCCCTATATGTCCCATAGAGTTTCACAGTGCTTTATTCCCCGATATATATTCAAGGTCAGAATCACCACGCCTACTAAGCAGTCATGAGTTTAAAAGCCCCGCCCCCACCCATCGGTGTCATTGATTTTGACAATGTGAATAAAATCAATTTCCAGAAAACCGATTTAGGTCATGTTATCTAGGTTTTCGGAAAATCAAATTATTGATCTTTACGTAACATCCACTTTTAATACACAAAACTGTCGTCTGCATCCACTTTCTATACAAGTAAAGTACATGCACAATGGATAGAGCGTATATGACCTAAATTATTGTTGTTGAAATAAAATATTAATATTAAACTACTTATTTTCATACTTGTTTCTACAGTTCATGTCAGAATAGAAATAATGACGTCCTAGTCGTTATCTAATGTCCATTAACTGTAACTGGACATTAGATAACACTAGAACGTCATTATCTCTTAAATAGATATTCAGTGGAATTTTTCATATGTTTCTTACTCTGATATGCTTTATTAAATGCCCAACTAAATATTTTAATATTTAATTATTCTTCATTCATTTTTACACATCTAGCCAAATGTCTAAAATACACTTTAATTGATTTTATACATAGGCTTCCGTGCCATATCTCCTGACAGCATCATTAGGCGTGTATTTATTGACGTCCGTGAAAAATATATTTGCCCGGTACTGAACCTCATTAATACAACAAAATGATCTAAGCCCATACAGATGCTTCATCATCTTTAACTAAGACAACAATTAAATCAAATGATTTAGTACGTATCATGATGAAAACCACCAATGGCATTGCCCTTCACAATGAGCAACCCTGAAACACGAATAAATGAGTTGGCCACTGCTTTAGTCATACAATTATAGTCTAAAATTAAATTAATAACATGTATAGTATGGTACTTTTTCAATAATGCTTTCACCTTAAACAAATACTCTTTTTGTCATAGGCACAAACACACATCTAAAATGAGCAACCTTATGTGTTAGCACTCCAGTTATTTTTCAAACACCATGAGTAAGGGGTAACAGTAGGTCATTTTCACTCTTAGCAAACAATACAATATCATCTGCATATAGCATTATTGCCAGTTTCGGAAATCTGTTTTCTCAGTCTGATATTTGAACGCAACCAACTCCTTTCTGCTGGGCAAACATCTTTTTCTAGAGTGTTAAGTTACTCATTCCAACACGGACCTGAACCCTTTACCGCTTATAATACGTGAGGCTTACCTGCACATATTACTTTTCAATTCACTTTGCATAGCCCTATATCATTAATCATTATAATATGAATCAAATTCACTGTGATTGGCTAAGGAAATCTCCAGCTTTGACACTAGCTCATTAAGCTTACGCATGTTATCATTACACACCCTCCACTCCGATGGTAATGGGTTGGTGACTCCATATCTCCTCCTTAACTCTTTAATTTTGTGTTATTACTTGGTTGGCTAACAATATCCACAGGCTCAGTGTATACGTTATTAAACTACCATGTAAGTAACGGTCTGGTATTTGATGGGGCTCATAGGAACCGACTGACCGCACTCAGTCAGCGATATCAGTTGCTCGAATAACATCAAAATCTTGGAAGTTGTTCATTTGCCCATAATAATACAGTAGTCCACGACTGACGAGCTTCTAATAGAAATACACGTGTAGTCATCATTTCTGCTTTTTCTGCCATTTAAGATACAGCAGTTTACGTGACATAGAAAGTTGAAACACAGTTCGCCATACGAGTTTGTTGTGTGGTCCAATATGCTACGGTCTGACAAGCACTCAATACCCTTGATGTAGTCAAACAATTTCCATTCCTACAATTCCAGTCGCCACACAGGAAGAACTGCCTTATCCCGGTATTTCGTAGATCTGTGACATCAGTTTGTCGAAAACTCATGGGCGTTCATCGACCGTGTTGAGAATTATGGAGGTAAGTAAACAACTTATACATAAAAATAGTCATTTTCTGTTTCTTCCTTTTTCTGAACATCTCATCCACATAATAACATCATGCTGATCGTATACTATTTCAATAGCAAAAAATATCATGAACGAATCCCGTACAAGAAATCCAACTCACCCCGAGCCGGTACTTACTAGTCTATATATGTGTTCGCGATTACACCCAAACCATTGATATCACGTGACCGTGCGTCACCTATGCCCACAATATCAAGCATACATAAACACGAAGCTAAAAAAGAGTTTTTGTCGGAACCCTCCATGGATGTTCCAGAACCCGCATCTTACTTAGTACTTACACGACTGACGCCGTTTTTCCCTTTTTTTGGAACAAATTTCCCTCTGTTGTCCCCCAAACTCTACGCATGATGTCGGTCGTTCCGGTAAGTATATTCCTTCGGTGCACCTTTGGAGTGTCTCTGTACAGTCCGTCCCGGTACGACAGTATGCTCGTTCTCCTTACCGAGAACCTTCAGAATTTTCCTCATATTTTCGTTGGCAATTCGCACCTAGTAAGGCAAGTCACTTTTTATACAGACATTAGCGAATTTACTCGAATGTTTTAGGTTTTTCTTGGCACGTCATCTTGTCGTTCACACTTGAACCTGCACAATTCCCGGCCGCCTCGATTCAATTTTACAGCTTTCCTAGCTGCAATACATATTTCATTTTTAACCCTGACATCCTTCAATTTCAGGTTGTCCCTGAACATACCTTTAATGCAGGATTTAAGAAACCCAGACTTGGACTCCTCTTTGGGTCCTTGTTTTCACTCACTTGATGCATTTACATTTTTGAAAGTTTGTTTTCTCGGGCAAGCGCTCTCCAAAGATTTCATATGGTCTTTTAACGAGTGTAATTCAGCCGACACATTCGCAGTCACTTCGGTCTGGGCCTTCATAGCCTCGTTATGTAATCTGTCAGTGAAAAATACTGCCGAAAGTTCCTGTGTCATAGATACAAATACGCATCACCTAGATCAACAACCGAATTTGTCTGTCTCTGCTTCTTTGCCCCCCTCCCCCCATACACCCATTGCATTGTCACTACCATTGTTCAGCTCGCCAGTTCCCCGCTTTGTTACGCTTTTCATCAGATCTGAACTGACACTATAATTACCTGTATTAAGCTGCTCGACATGGAAATATCAACTTTGTGTATCTGTACAAACGTGGTGGTCATCACTGCACTCACATACTCGGTAGCAATTTGCTGGTTAAGAGGGTCCAAGCTTATAACTGTGAATTCCTTCATCTTGGAACGTTGTATTGACCCACCAAATAGCCTCCCCTGCAAACAAGCTTCGCTAACAAAACCCATGATTTTGCGAAAAAGTTATAAAAAATCTGCACACAAAGTTATTCGACAATCGTTATGTTGTACGTGTCATGTAACATGTATACACGTCGAGGAACTAGGAATGTTGGCGTGGATGTTGCATAAATGACGGTAGAGTATCCCCGTCGGTTGATCCCGTGTATATGATGACGTCTACATTGTTGAAGTAGAAGATGACACTTAAAGTCCAATTTTGCACTTTTATCTGATAACAACAATAGATTTGTCTACAATAATAACACAGTTGGTAATGTCAGAATCTGTAAGTCAATGAGTGGTGTCCAGTCGGATGTTGTCAGTAGCGAGTCTGACTTCCAAACTGCCGTAAAAGTTAGAATTCAAGAATTTAAAATAAAACGTGTAAACAAAGATTGGTGACATAAATGAGTAAATCAATTAGATAATTGTAGAAAGGATAAAAAAACCCAATTATATAAGAAAGTGTCTGTAGACTATAACACTCAGCTTGAAAATAGATATAATAGGTGATTAAAGTTCATATTGTCCCTTTTGATTATAACACTTGTACATAAAACGAAATTTGGCAAATGTCACTTAAATTTTTTATAACTTGCTCAATAAACTACAGAAACTATAGATTTGAAAATAGGAATCACGTGTATTATATGTTGGCTAAACGAATCTACGAAAATCTTGTAAATGCTGAAAATATCTTTAAGATACAAATTTAGTGATTTAGCACACATGTACTTTATATACTTATATAGAAATAAAGTATAATTATAGCAGATTTATTCTTATACTGAGAGAATTTACGCATTCTATTTAAGCCTCTAAACGTTTCGACCTTATTGATAAGATCAATGACATCTCTAGATGATATTTTAGTCATCGATAACCCTGAGTCTGAAAACTATGATACTGACATTTATCCATCGGAAATTCAATTAAACAAATTCCCTTTTTCAGATTTAAATATTAAAATTATTAACAACAATATCCATACCAACATATATGATAACATGACGACTTTGGATTTCCTATTGTAAATTTCCCTTATCTAGATGGTGATGTCCCCAGATTCCCATCATATGGTATTTAAATTAATTAATTGGTTCGGTTCGCTAGAGCCTGTACTAACGTTTTGGTTTTTTACGCAAAGAATTCTCAGAGTACCTTTAAGCTTCTTACTCGGGATTATATATATCATAAACTTCGAAAAACTTTTGGAAAATTTTATAGATCTTATTCAGACATTTTATCGTAAATTCCGAAATGTTCAACAATGCGTATACAGCGGAATTTCCCATCCCAAATTTCTACGATAGTCTAGTGTACAAACTAAGGAGAGTCAAAGTTCCGATAATTTCATATCGGCGTGTTCTGAAATTATTAAACCCCTTTGACATCGACAGTATGACCCCATAGTTCTTGTATTGGGTCCCTCTACAGCCCAATGCAGACTTTTGCTTGAGCGTTGCACGCCGAGTAACAAGGCGGAGGGAACTCTATTACGGGCCTGGTTCAAACCTTTTCAGAGGAGATACGGTCCTGATCCTTGTCCCCTCTGACTGTTACTCGGGACTCCTGTTGATCAAGGATCTGAGCTGGCATACAGACGGTTTACTTATGTTGATGTCGCCTTACATAAATTTGATAGCAACATTATTCTATAAACTTCTCGTGTGTAATAAAATTTTCATGACTTCTCTTCTTGAGAAACCTGTTTATCCTTGTTCTAGAGAATTACTTCTAAATGTGTGTCTTTTGGTTGTGCTGCTTTTGCGGTGAGTGGGAAGGTGGGTGCCCGTAAACCGTTAACCACACCTACTAAGTGACGTTTGTTACTTCAATTGACCGTCTTAAGTCGATATCGTAACCGCAGCACGATCGAATATTTTTCTAAGGTAGTTTTTCCGTGTATATTCTACTATTATCATGTTTTGGTGATTGTTGTCATACAGCTTTGTCAGATGTCTTCTCTCTTATACAACCATTTAGGGGTTAGGTACCTTTCGCTCCATGCTGAACCGACGGCGTTACATTATATTTAAACGATGTAAAGGTTTGTACTTCAGAGGAAATATTTGAGACTTCATCTAAAGTGCACAATAGTAGCTTCTTTTCAAAAACAGTTTTAAGCATAAGTATAGTCATTTCTTTACCGACTATGGTAATGATTTCCGATCTTAATTTTTCAGTGATGTGGTATGCCCTGATTCACAGATTCATCAAATAATATGATTCAATTTTCGGTAAATTTTAAATCATTAAAGGGCAAAATTTGAGAGGGAAGTCCGTCGAGGTTTGAGACCACTTAACCTTCAAATTACCACCAAGGAATGGAAACTCCATTCTGATCTGTCCCTTTTCCAAAGAGGAATTAAATAAAAAAGTCGATCTTGTTATATAAAACATCATGGTAATAAATTTGTCATGGCTGTTACTCTACTATCATAGGGGTGGGTTCATAGAGTGATTTCAAATGAGACATGGGATGGAATCTCCTGCGGTAGGATCGGATTGTTGGTTACTTGTCATCAAATGTTTCCGTATCTGTCCTTAAATAAAACAATAAATAAAACACCCAGTGTTAAAGAATACGTCGGTAATTAAAAGACCCCTCAACGCTCAACAAAATCATGTCCAAAGTCCAAAGGCACATATGTATTTATAAAGCAAACTTATCCCCAAAAGTTTTCCATCCGTTGTATTCTTGACTTGCGCCCTTCGTTTTTCCGCAAAATGGTTATTGTTATTTACATAAATGCCGTATTAAAGTTTTAACTTTCCTTCTTTTGAACACGTAATGTCCATAATTCTTGATTTTTGTCATAGAAAATTTAGATTTGTTTTACCGTTTTGAAAATTATAACAGAACAAATTTCTGTGAGGAAGAAAATAATAATGATGTCGGGTTTAGTTGTTTAAAGGGTCTCTCTTACATTAATGGATCGTGGAATAGCGTTCTTAAATGATGGAACGTTGGATCTTATCGGTCTCAAGCCATTTTTAGATTTGTATAAAAATGGTACAGGTATTTGATACACGAAATCACCAATCAAAACAATAAAAGTGAGATAACTCTCGACTGTGAAGACTTGTAATCAATTAATGGCGCCAACTATTACTAAAATGTATCTGTGTGCTTGATATGCACCTTAAATTGATTTAAGTCAGTACTCCGATTCTCTTCGATGTAACGAAAATAGGAATATCTGCACTTATGATCACAATACTTGATATGATTGACACTTAATCTAATTTTGAATAATAAAAAACGCTGATTGTCAACAATCGGCTACTATTCCTTTTTAAAGATGAATTTTTTTATTAAATACTGTAAGGATACTATAGTATGTCACAATTTTATTTACATTATCTACTTCTTATCATAAGCGTGCCTAGGAAAAATTCACAGGTATCTTCAAACCACCATCCTTGTCCTGTGGAAGACCCACAATTCTCATTCATCTTACCGGAGACATGGTCATATGTTGAAAACCTCGCCACTATTGTCGTAAAATTGGAGGGCTGAACTGAAAATAAAGTTATCGTATATAGATAATAATCATACTAATAAAAATTTATTTCATTTATAAACGTCTAAGTCATAGATCAGATCAAACCAGATTATAGGACCTCAACTTGCTTAGTGCCTATCACAATAACAGATCATTTTAATATATAATTTTTATGATTTTATTACTTCCCAAATATTATTGATAATCGCATTTTCAAGCTAAAATTATATTAAATCTAATTTTCAGTGCTTTTGTGCTGATGTGAAATATACTTAAAATATTCAGTCATGAATTTTGGTAAAACTAAGAAGTATCTCCCCCACGCATAGATATATCCTTAGATTGACTGTTTGATTCTCTTCTATTCACATATTTCTATATTATTAGAATTCCAATCATTCAGCCATTCAGCCACGGAAGAAACATGCGTTGTCGAAATGCGCATCTGGTGCACAAAATTATAACGTATATATATTCGAATATATATACTTAAAATTTTCACTCATGAAATTTTCTATATCACTCTAAAACTAAGGAGTATCTCCCTCATGCATAGCTCTATCCTCAGATTGATTCTTCGGTTGACTTTTGTCGGCACTTTGGTTTTAATTCAGCTCTTCACATATTTATATATCATTAGAATTCCAATCATCACTGAAGAGACATATCTTGTCGAAATGCACATCTGGTACACAAAAATATCACACACATACACACACACACACACACACACACACACACACACACACACACACACACACACACACACACATATATATATATATATATATATATATATATATATATATATATATATATATACATATATATATATATATATATATATATATATATATATATATATATATATATATATATATATATATATATATATATATATATATATATATGTATATATATATATATATATGTATATCCGAATAAGGAGAATCCGATAATTATACATAAGATCTTTCGTGGAGAAACATGTTCCTCTGTTCTCTATATGGAGGGTTATATATAAATTTTTGAATGTGTGTCCCTCGATTTTGCTGCTTTCACGGTGTGTGTGAAGGTGGGCGCCCGTAAACCGGTTAACCACACAAATTGTTACGTTGGTGTAAAAAAGAACAGGTAAAGGTTCATGCTCTTAATGATTGGAAATTCGAGATTTTAAGAATTGTCGATATCCGTATTAAGAACTTTACGGAAAATCCGCATTTATTTCAACAGCCTAATACATTGACGAAAAATTCTATTAAAAAGAAGATAGCTGACTTACATGCTAAATATGTCTTTGTTCCCGCTGATAAAGCAGGTAATAACATAATAGTTATTTGAAAACTATATTATATTGAAGTACTTAAAAACGAATTAAACTCCACTCACACATATGTGGAAAGCCCTACCTCAAAAGAGAGCACCTTGCACGATCACCTCATGACCATGTCCGACTTCAAAATTAAAACTGATAAATTTGATCTACCAACCATGTATTGGCTCCCAAAACTACATAAAAGTCCACATAAATCACGTTTCATATCTAATTCTAGCCACTGCTCTACTACGGTACTATCGAAACTTATTACGTCTGCTCTAACTGCTATAAAAGATCATATTATCAAATATTGTGATGTCGCATTTCATAATAGTAACATCAATTACTTTTGGTCGATTAAAAATTCTCATGAAGTTATAGACAAACTTCTTTCGCTAAATTTCAAAGCGACTCAAATTTCTACATTTGATTTTTCTACACTTTATACATCTCTGCCTCATGATTTGATTAAAAGCAAGTTGCTGTCTCTTATACAATGGTGTTTTCACAGAGAATCTAAAACGTACATATGTACTTCCAATAACTCTGGATTCTTTTCCAACAAACAATATACTATATATTGACAAATTTAATAATACTTGCAGATATCTGGATGACATTTTGGTTATCGACAACCCTGAATTCGAACAAGTTATATCAGAAATATATCCACCAGAGCTCACATTGAATAAAGCTAATACTTGAGATAAATCTACACCTTTCTTAGATTTAAACATCAAAATTATCAACAACCTAATATATACTAATATTTATGATAAACGTGAGGATTTTGGATTTCCTATTGTAAATTTCCCTTACTTGGATGGCGATGTCCCTCGACTCCCATCATATGGTATCTATATATCTCAATTAGTTCGATTTGTCAGAGGCTGCACCGATGTTTTTGGACTTTCATAAACGAAATTTACAAATTACTACTAAACTTTTAACTCAGGGTTACAGATATCACAAGCTAAGAAAAACATTCGGCAAATTCTTCAGATCTTATTCAGAACTTCTATCTAAATTTGGAAATATTTCTTTTCAACAGTATGTATCCAATGGAATTTCCCATCCTAATTTTTACGGTGATCTCGTATATAAACTAAGGAAAGTAAAAGGCTCCGATAACGTTATTTTATCATGTAATAAAATAGTCAAACGTCTCCTAAATAGACAATATGATATTGAGATCATCAAAAAGACTATAGGTCTTGTATTTGGCCCGTCTACAGCCTTATGCAGACTTTTACTTGAACGTTGCACGCTGACTAACAGGGCGGTGGGGACTATATGACGGGCCTTGTCCAAACCTCTTTCAGAGGAGACATGGTCCTGAACCTCGTCCCCTCTGACTGTTAGTCGGGACTCCTACAGATCTAGGGTCTTAGCTCGCTTTCAGACTGGCAGAGCACGGTTTATCATGTTGATGTCGCATATATTTTTATACCATTATGTTTTTTACAATACCTTACGTGTTTATATTTTTATGACCTCTCAATATGCGATACCTGTTGACCCTTGTTCTTTACATGGAGGATTATTTATAAATTTTTAAATGTACGTCTTTTGATTGTTCTGCTGTTACGGTGAGTAGGAAGGTGGGCCCGTAAACCGGTTAACCACACCATTTGTTTGGCTTTTGTCAAATTAAATGACCGTCCTAAGTCGGTATCGTAATTGCACTACAATCAAATATTTTTGTAATGTGTTAAATTTTCTATTATATTATTTATATTCATGTATTGTATAGCTCCATGGTGACTTCTGCCACATAACTGAGCCGGTAACTCCTTTTTTTTCTTTTCAGTGACCGTTCTTAGTCGGTATCGTAACTGCAGTACAATATATATTATAGACGTATGTCACAGTAAATATGTGCTTACAATGAGTTAAGTTGAAGATATACGCAGACGATCCATCGGCATTAATTGTGTAGTCATTACTTTCAGGTCCAATAGTAAAATTGTCGGATTTAGTTGTCCATATATCCTTTGCTAACGTCCATATCGCTGCATTCGTATAATTAGCCATTTCATGTATGACATCCAGCCCTTATAAAAAAATGCAATGCGTTAAAGTTTGTTGAGAAGAGACAATATGAATACCTCTTTAAGTAACATGATAATCTTTGTCAAAAACATGCATAGAATAATATTGTACAAGACATTTTTCAATGTCACGGTGAGCATTTAGTTACATACTAAAACCGTTGTTCTCGATGTGGACAGTTTTTATGTGGGCATAACCTGTGCCATAAATGTATGACGTCAAAACAGTAAACAATCAATGTCCGCGTGTATATTGACGTTACTGTAGTTGTGATTTCCTGTATTGAAGAAATAAAATTCACAAAGGAGAATACTGGAGTATTCATCTTAGACAAGATACCAGTTTATTTCTTTCCACACCTTTTTCCATTTATTTTTTCTGTTGTCTTAAATGTACTTAATTTTGTTTCCTGAAAAAGTCTTTGAAAACTTTCTGTCAAACAGGTAAGTCAGAAGTCTTTTTTCAATGCAATGACAATTTTCAAAGATAGTTTTTATATAAGCCTATATGAGTGGCAAGTGACTGGTGCCAAATACTGCCACAGTGCCTCTTCTTGAACAAACTTGATAGAGCATCTCACACTGAGACTATATATTAATTATGAAATCATTGCAGCTTGTAGTTCTGTTGACCTTTGGGGCATGACAAAACATGTCCAAAATGTCCTCCCTTGAACATAATACTACGTGACATAAGGATGTTGTTACATACTCAATATACATTCTTTGTAGGATTTGGATCTTAAAATATAATTTTGATAAAATATCTCCTATAAGCCTATATAGAGACGATCGTCCCAGGGGCAGGCTCTCTTAACGCCATAGGATCTACCGTCGAAGCTACATATTTCAAGATACTGTCTACCAAATATGAAGTTACTGTTATTAATTCTTCTTACGAAAAGTTTTAAAGATTTAGGTAGTTTCCATTTTTTTTGGACCTTTTGACTCATATTCAAGAATTATAATCACCATTTGAATAGAAGTACATATTCTTTTACTAAGAATGATATATGGAAGAGTTTATCAAATCCATACTGCAATTAAGAAAAAGAGGTGAAGAATGCAAAGCCTTATATGATGAACGTGGCAAGAAAAAAAGGTTTACCTAACATGTAGTCCTTGTTTACATCACCAAATCCGTGTTTATATTCAACCCATGTGCGGTTGAAATCAGTCAAATTATATTCTGTATGTCTGTATATAATCTGTAATAAGCGAATGAAAATCCGAAAATAGGTCGACCGCTACTATCTTTTAAAGTACTTCAGGTAATTAAATGGAGGGAGGACTTTGTCCATACCATAAGATCTCAGACTTTAAGCAAAGTAGTACATAGTGTCATTATCAGTGCGATTTATTTATCCAATTTGTCATTGGCTTTGGCGGCTTCTAGGCTTATATTTAGAATGAAACTGCAATAACAAAGGAGGTATAAGTACATAGTCATATAATAAAAACAGTCTGGCGAATGATTGATGTATTATATCTTTGTAGTTTAAAAACTGCTCAAAGAATTGTGCATGATGATAAACATGTATTTGTACATATATTTTATAACTCGTAGTAAGAGGGATTCTTGGTTTTAAATAAATCTTGTTGCTTTTTAAATTAATATTAAAACAATTCTGATTATAGCATTTGACCAAAAGGAACTCTCACTGACGTCAATATAATTATTCAAATTATTTGAAAGAAAAAGTTATTTTCGGAGTCTCTCATTTGATCATTGATGATATGATAAAGGAATGCTCCATAGTTGTGTGGCCTTCGACGACGTCATAACAAGGAAAACTTGTGTCAAATTGGCATTTATTTAATTGCGCAAATGAGTGTTCCTTGGATAAGAACTCCCAATAAATTCCAAGTCAAAAATTGGGAATATCCACCAGTCTACGTGGTTTTCTTCGGGTACTCGGGCAAAGCAAACACTAACCGTTAATATACTGATGGAAAGCTGTGGTATGGCATAAAACAACAAACATAAATTCGATGTACAATAATAAAAATAAAAAAAAATAATAAAAATAAATTTGTTTTTAACCTTTGAACTTTTTATTTTATCTGGTATAAATGGATCTCGAATTAAAGAAAGTTTGGTGTTATAGAATTGATTGATATTAAGTCTTTCTACAAAATCAGGAAAAGGCTAGCATTTTTCGTTGCCATTTAGTTTTTCTTTTTTATAATACAAACCGTCCATCCGCCTCCATCGAATGACATGTTACAGAAAGCTTGTATTGGTGTTCCTAGTGGGTATATCGTGTACACACCATCTTTATTTTCCCCCTTTTCATGGAGGTCCTTACAACTTTTCGCATTAAAATTAGTTGAGGCTGTGTAATATTACAGAGAAGATAGAAATATTTACATTAGAACTACGTTTTGCTTACATGAAGGTACTAACAAAGCAGCACATTTATTTTCAATAATGGAAGTCAATAAAAGCAATTGCATATATCCATATCCATACCAGGGAAGCCCATTCCATTTTCATTACCTTTCCTCACTTGACAAATATTTATTGTTTACGTTCATTTTCGTGCTGTATATTAAATTAAAAATCGTCAGTAGCGAATAAACATCACATGTAACACATTTTAAACTTTTCATTCATAAATAAATCACAGTGATTTAAAATATTGGTGCTCCATCATCATAACTACCCCCTTGTATTACATTTCATAAACAGAGGGTAGGGACCCATGGAGGTACAAAATAGACGAATGGAAAATATAATGTAAATATACGGATTGTTTTTATAAATATAGAACATATAAACCTATCAATTTAGTGCACCATATGTGCATTTCGACAACTTATGTCTCTTCAGTGATGCTCGTAGTCAAACGATAGGAATTCTTAAAATATATAAATATTTGTGCTTCATTGGTTTGTATTGGCAGTAGGGAATGGATAAAAATTAATGTAAATGACTTTGTGCTTTACATATTTTTGCCATTGGAGAAAAATTAATCTAGTGTACGTTCCATAATGTGACTGCCAATACACCAATGCAGCATAAAAACAATCCTAGATAAAACGAAGTATGAAAAAAAAAACGTATGATGAAAAGTAATTAGGTTGATCTTACTTGTGATGGTAACGGCGTTACATAGATCGGTGTCACAACATCTATGGAGATCTACTGATCTTTTACGACCAAATACTGGAGCTGCGAAATCATTGCAATCCTATAACAAATCTTAAAAATGGTACATTACAGAATGTAAATATTTAAGAGTAATGAACAAACAACGCTTTCAGGTCAGAATATTATGATACGATGTACTATGCATACAATTAAAATCAAATATTAACTAGATGACAAGACGTGTAATTTGGCCTTTTTATTACATAGAGTTACCTCACATTTGGGACTGTTTCTGACGTAAGACATTTATGACGCCATCAAATTCTATGAAAACCGATCTAAAACTCAGTAATGATACTACGAAAAAAAAAAAAAATATAATTTTCACAGGAACTTTATGAGATCATAATTGTTTTACGTTAGACCCCGTCCCAAATGGGAGGTAACTAAAAGAATCAGTCAATATATTTCAACTCAATGACATTCAAAGAAGAAAGTTTTAACATAACAAGCTTACAGTCAGTGTTGCATGCAACATTCGTCCCCTGCCACAACCTGTACCTTCGAAGTAACTAATACCTTATTAGCAACATGAAACAGTTATGTGAACTTGGTAAACGTTTGCATGATTTAATAAGAAATAACATTGAATTCTGTGAAGTTTATATCTAGTTCTAGTGAAACTGACAGCAAAAATATAGCCTCGTTTTATTCATATCTGGCATCAGTATCTATAGTCATCATCTGGAAACTGAAACAGTGATGACTCACTATTTTCAGTGATAAATCTACAACTGAACTATGCTGATGTCTATTTTAGTAACGGTGACCCTTAAAGTTTACCTTTTGCCCCCAAAATCTATCCCACCCTAGACCTATGTAACATAAGCTAGCATTGTATAAAATTTAAAGAAATCAATTATTCCTAACTCAAGTTAAAAT
Organism: Pteria penguin; assembly: GCA_035048485.1. Classification (NCBI taxonomy): domain Eukaryota; kingdom Metazoa; phylum Mollusca; class Bivalvia; order Pterioida; family Pteriidae; genus Pteria; species Pteria penguin. Next base: position 19,702,655 of record CM068588.1, on the reverse strand, counting down.
CTGGCAACCTAAGTGCAGTGATAAATGTATATTTTTAGTAACAGTGACCCTTTGAGTTGACCTTTTGACCCCAAAATCAATCTCACATTAAATCTTTATATAAGCTAACATTGTATAAAGTTTGATTCAAATTTCTCCTTCCTCACTGGAGATATTGTCTGGAAACCAAACAGACAGACAGACGAAGGAACAGAGGCACGGAAGGGCAATGACAAACACTATAGACCCTTCCAGTCACATAAGCTAGACTTTAATCAAGTTTAAAAGAAATCCATCATTCTTAACTCAAATTATTTTCTGACAAATGAAATACAGCGATAAATGCCTATTTTAGTAACAGTTATTTTTAGAATTGACCTTTTGACCCCAAAATCAATCACACATTAGATCGTTATATAAGCTAACATTGTATGAAGTTTGAATTAAACTGCTCATTCCTGAAAGAAGTTGTTGTCTGGAAACCATCAGACAGACAGACAGACGGACAACGACAAACACTATAGTCCCTTCCAGTTTCACTGGCAAGGGACTTATAAGTATGCATAATGCATTTATAATTTACTTACTTTCAACTGTCCCCAGATATTCTAATGATTTCAAGCAAGTAGCTACAGTGATACAGTTGATAAACTGAAGATTTTTTTAAACAAAATAAACAGAAATACTTACAAATTTCGGTATGCATGATGTAACGTAGTAATGTACACCTAACTCAAACACTCGATGAATGTGGCACACCTGGTGTAAGTAAATGAACATATTCTTTATTTCACCAAATTAACTACTACATTTAAGTAGTGATTCAACACTTACTGATATCAAATTATTTTGTCTTCAACAACTTTAAGAAATAAACCTTACCTCGTTTGGGTTACAGAATTGTATAGTTGAACATTTATTTGGATCTAACGACTGTGGACAATTATAGCAAACTGGCCCATGTCTGTAATCTGGCAAAAGAGAAAAAATGCCCAATTGAAGTTTTCATTCAAACACACAAGAGTGTGCATATGTTTCTAACATAGACAGAGGTGTACTTACTAAAATTAGTCATTAAATAGTTGATGTAATCTAATTTTTGTTTTCTATTTATTCTTTATAAATAGATTTTAGTTTCAACCGAAGTTGTGTCCGCTATATTGTTTTGCTTGAAGATTCAGTTTTAGCAACCATTAATATTAACAAGCGTAGCTTTTAAAAACGCTTAGGTTGCAATCGGAATGGCATTAAATGTTCAAGATGCTGGTCACAAAGTCAAAAGGCTTTATGTAAATAGGAATTACTTGTTTTTGAAACCATCTGTTTGCGCAGTTGTGAATTTTCCCTCTAAAATCTCTAAAACCTTATTAGAAAAAAGCCACGCCTTTTTTCCTTTTTAGGAAAGTCTCTCGGGTGTTATCGTTAATATTATATTATTCTAATTTTTTTTGTAGTGAGCAAATATTTTTAAAAAGGTTGTGAATATGTATATGAGATTTTATTTCTAGAAATCTCAATATTTAAAAAAGAATTATGTGCTAATATTGTTTCTTAGTACTAAATTATTACCCAACATACACATGCACTCTTAAAGCGAATTTGCTATCTTAATATATAATCGGCCGAGGCCGATTGCATTGACGGCTCATTATTACATTTGGTGGTCACGTAGCACATATTGATCATTATTGATCATCCAATCAAATTTCGAGGATCTTGAAGGTATATTAAATTCAATTAATTGCTCCCTATGAGGGCAAATATGAAACTTTTAAGACCGAAGACTTGGCACTCCTGTGTTCTGAGGCTTTCAGGGAGTAATAGTGTTATTATACCAAACTTTTACATGTATATCAAGAATATTCTGTGAAACATGTCATCAGCATTTCTGCTGTCTGAGGGTGAGTTGTAAAGTTTGAAATAAAACTGATTACACAGAGACAGAGAGCAATAAAGTGATCTGTGTTCTCCTGCATATGAAAAGGAGTAGGTAAATAGAAACAAGTTGACCATCTATATTTAGTTTAAAATTTATTCAACAAAAACCACTAATAGCAACAATTAAAAAAAAAAAAACAAATCGACGTAGGGGGCATGTCATTTTCGCCATAATGGATTTCTACATCGATCATATTCGGCAGCCATTAAAAATAACGACCTGGTCATTATATCATCTTCCGATCAATAAATATCACATGATGTATTTTTGAGTCATAAGTCATTTTAATGGTTATAATCAATCAATCAAAATCCCAGAATCTTAACAGAGGTTCAATAATGTAAAGACGACTACAAAGATATAAGTGCATAATATAAGCAATCATGCCTGACATCATCTGACTGGTTCAGGAAAATTTCATAGAACATGACCTACCCTTATTCCAATCTAATTAATATTCGATTGCATTGGTAAATTCAAATACAATTGTATTGGAGTGTATCGAAATGGAGCGGAATTTTCAAATCGAATTTTAATTGGATTGCCCTTATTCGATCGTTGCTAGATCTCTATGTCAATAATTGTAAATAGAGAGCTCAGCTTTAATCAGCTTGTTCTTATATAAAAACGTATGCTTTACATGATCTCTCTGAACAACAAACATACCATAAATATACCAAGATACAATATACCAAGACATAATATACCAAGATATAATATACCAAGACATAATATTCCAAGATATAATATACCAAGACATAATATACCAAGACATAATATACCAAGATATAATATACCAAGATATAATATACCAAGATATAATATACCAAGACATAATATACCAAGACATAATATACCAAGATATAATATACCAAGACATAATATACCAAGACATAATATACCAAGACATAATATACCAAGATATAATATACCAAGATATAATATACCAAGTCATAATATAAGAAGATATAATATACCAAGACATAATATACCAAGACATAATATACCAAGACATAATATACCAAGATATAATATACCAAGACATAATATACCAAGGCATAATATACCAAAATATAACATACCAAGACATAATATACCAAGACATAATATACCAAGATATAATATACCAAGACATAATATACCAAGATATAATATACCAAGACATAATATACCAAGACATAATATACCAAGACATAATATACCAAGACATAATATACCAAGATATAATATACCAAGACATAATATACCAAGATATAATATACCAAGACATAATATACCAAGGCATAATATACCAAAATATAACATACCAAGACATAATATACCAAGATATAATATACCAAGACATAATATACCAAGACATTATATACCAAAATATAATATACCAAGACATAATATACCAAGACATAATATACCAAGACATAATATACCAAGATATAATATACCAAAATATGATATACCAAGATATTATATAGGTAATAATACTCTAGTAACCGACATAATATTTCACTCACAATTATTATTACATCCTCCTTGATTACAGATATCTCCTTTACAACATTCTGAACACGTGACCTTATTGCTATGGGGATTCAATATTGTTCCTTGATCATCTAAAACTATAGGGTGACCAAACGTATTATTCGGACAAGTCTGTAAAGAGAAAAAGTAAATGTTACAACAGATCGTTGATTGTTTTACCCTTAACAGAGACCAGCATCTATTTAAAAAATATTCAGCTCCATTTTAACAAATATACGTCATCAAAAAATAAAAGAGTTAGCAGCACTGAATGTATTTTGATTTTACATCGTTATATGTAATGTATTATATAGGTTTTGTCATATTTACTTACTCTATGTGGGTAACAGCCCACATTGAAGAGGTGTTCTCCATTAGGTGTTAGATATTCCTCCGTCAAACATACCTAGAGTAATTATATTTATTGTATGCATGAGCAATGTAAAGCGCATATCAAGTATAAATGAATAAATAAAGACATAAAATTTAACACAAACACACACAGAGAGATATATGTATGTATGTGTGTGTGTGGAGGAGGGGGGGGGGGGGTGTAAGCGATAATGCAAATTTTCAGTAATATATTAGTAATATTACCGTAAATACTGCATATCAGCATTTGAGTTCACTGGAGAAGCACAAATAAATGACATAATCTAAATTGTTTTTTCACTTGAAGCAAAAGTTATATTAAAATAAATTAAAATCCAGAAATAAAATTTTATATAGAATTTAAAGATAAATCCCGAGTGGTATAACCCATGGCCAGTCACTTGTCTGGATCATCTTAGCGTTTGACAATAGAATTTTTTAAATATACGTATCCGTTTTGAATTTTACATATTGCAGCTTTCTTTTATGAGTAGAAGCGCGATTTCGAATGCATGATATGTTGACTTTGGTTTTATCCTAGGCCATAATGCAACTTTTCAGTAATTTTTTTTTTTTACAAATACTATTATATATATTTTGAAATGCATACTTACATTCAATGAAGAAGCATACATAGATGATATATATTTAATTATTTTCTCATTAGGTAATAATTATAGTAAAACAAAAGACTGAAAAAATATAAAAGATATATAAAGATAAAACTCCTAACAAGTCACCCGATTGGATTGTCTAAGCGTTTGTGAAATAGTCTCATTTACCCTATTGCAAATGAAAGTACAAAGGCATCAAATTAGGGTAATGCATAAATATTCTTTAAATTGAAATTTATGAATTATGCTTTTTGTACATTTTTGGCACTGACTTTAACCATTTTATTAATGCTTTGTTTGACTTTACATTGAAAACAAGCATTTATCACCCAAAATCTATTGGGTTTATTCGTTGTCAAACATCCAGACATTTATGTTGAAGAAGTATTGTTTACACATTTATTTTGTACAAATTTATTTTTTACAGTTGTACTTATCGTATTTGTATCTTGTCCCAAGAAGCCTATACGTCTTACATAAAAGAAAAATAATTATGTCGTTATTACGACTTAATTACGGAAACGTTTTGGTGCCTGGTGTTGTTGTGTTGTAAGTAGGTATCATGATAAAAATAAAATTGAACTGCCGAGTTTAATCAAACTTGATGACGTAATGAGGTCGAAAAGTTGCCATAAACTGTCTTTAAACGAGTTCTTTTGGGCAACTTGTCATCTATAACACGGTAAGTTGATTTCCATTAAGTTAAGATAACTTTATGCGATTTCCGTCATGTCAATTTTAAAATAAATCGTCGTAATAAAGTCGCATTTCTATGAAAATCTAGAATTATTGACATCATTTTTGTTAATTTGTTGGAATAAACATGCTACTTACGAGAATTTTATGTTATTGTTTTAAAAATAGCAAATCGAGATTTCGAAAGTCAATTTCTCTTCGAAATCGAGTTATCAAACTCGCTTTTATATGAAAATCTCGAAATATTGACTTTGTTGAAGTTGACATGATGCGAAAAAGTAATACTTACTGACATTCTTTTTTGACGACCAATATTTATATGCTGAATATCCTGTATAAATGTATTTCCAAAATAGTTGTTTTCCAGAAACATTTATTTCTTTATAATTTGTTATATTAACGGTGCTTTATATGAATATAGTGGCGGATCTAATATTCCGAAAAAAGTGTGAGGGGGGGGGGGGGGAGCATGTGATAGTCAAGTATTAACCAAATTACTTAGCCATTTTTGTACAAAGTCTGGAGTTTCACTCTTATTTTTGAGTGTTATGTGTTAAAAAGGGAGTTCCCCTTCTAAATCCGCCACTGTATATGCTGTGTATCCAGTGTTTTTTTCTTCAAATCAAGGATTCTTCCTAATGAAAATTCGTTGTCGACATTGTTTTTTTCCCCAAACTTTTTCTAAATTTTTCCCAAACATTGATTTCCTAGCTTTATGCAAATATTTAAAGGCCCCCCAAAAAATCCCAAATGAAATATTTAAGGCACCTTTTATAAAAAAAAAAAAAGATTGAAAACAAACCCCCACTGATATCTTACAATCTACTTATGCATTCAAATTCTTAACACAATATATGGTATGCTTAATGTATATTTCCACAATAAATACTGTTTGAAAATAAATGCATTTTACTGATTGAGCATAAACGATATATTCATTCGAGAGCACATAACAAGAAATAAATTGTCATGTGATTTAAAGAGTTTTCTTCCGAGCTTTCTCTCATGGAATTAATATATATTTTATATTTAGTAATGAGGAAAAAAAAAAGATCTCTTTGGCAAAAGTGAGGGGTTTTCAGCATCCTTTCTTCATCCTGATGACTTGCCTCTGGTCCCTACCACTACCCTTCCCACTCCCCTCCCCTTATTCCCACTTCGATCCGTTTCCCGACTTCTTTCTCAGCTTCATGCCTCAGTTAAGATATCTAAACAAAATGGCTAAACACACTTTCAATGGAGAGTGCACATCAACTCGGCCCAATGATCATTTGCTTTGATCATCGTGACTTATAAAAGTCGCTGAAGTGATGGGTTTGGCGTCAAGTCGTCAAAAAGTATATCGATAGTGTTACTTTATCGCAACATGTCGACTTCAGCAAAGTCAATATTTCGAGATTTTCATACAAATGCGAGTTTGATAACTCGATTTCGAATGATGTCAATAATTCTTGATTTTCATGACAATGCGACTTTATTACGACAATTTATTTTAAAATTCACATAAGGGAAATCGCATAAATTCATCTTGACTTAAAGAAAATCAACTAAGTGTTTTATAGATGACAAAAAAAGAACTCGTTTAAAGACGGTTTACGGCAACTTTTAGACTTCATTACGTCATCAAGCTTGATTAATCTCGGCAAGTCAATTTTATTTTTGTCATGATACCTACTTACAACACAACAACACCACAGGCACCAAAACGATTTTCCTCGTGTCAATTATAAAATAAATCGTCGTAATAAAAATTTCATTTCCATGAAAATCAAGAATTATTGACATATTTTGTGTTGATATGTTGGAATAAACATGCTACTAACGGGAATTTTATGTCCAGTTATTGGTTTAAAAATACCAATTCGATATTTCTTAAGTCAATTTCCCTTCGTAATGGGGTTATCAAACTCGCATTTGTATGAAAATCTCGAAATATTGACTTTTTTGACATGATGCGAAAAAGTAATACTTACCAATATTCTTTTTGACGACCTATAAATGTATTCCCAAAATAGATATGTTTTCCAGAAACATTTACTTATTTCTTCATAATTTCTCATATTAACAGTACTTTATACATAAATAAATAAATAAATAAATAAATAAATAAATAAATAAATAAATAAATAAATATTTAGTAAACTAAACATACAACGAACACGTTTATTAAGAATTTATGCTCATTACGAACCGAGATGAATTCCCTGTCCTTATCCTCATGTAAAGTTACGGGAAATTTTCCGTTTTTAGCGAATTTTAATAGTACGAACTAATGCATATTGCGAACCAAAACCATTGGCCCCGTGGTTAAATTTCTTCATAAATACACGCTGGTATTACGAACTGATTACCTGTAATTACTACAATTACGTGATTAGTAATAACAACTTGTCACCATAGTTCAGATTTGAGGCGATAATTTTTTGACAAACAAAAGCGCGTCTGTCTTATCCGTGTTTATCTTACTTTGGAGTGGCTATTTTTAGCTTGGTAATAGATTTCCCATCTAGAAAACGTATAGCGATATCATTAGAAACTAAATACCAAATCATTGACAAAGTTGATGAAGGAAGAACGCTGCTGGAGACTTTGGTGTTCGCCAAAATGGAGTGTGCCTTAAATCCTCGTTGTAAGTCATATCTGAAGTTTTATGATACATGTTTTCCAAAAAATCTTTGTACCTTGAATTATTTGGATTACCTCGTCGTTGTTGCATATTTGCAGACGATGACAGAAGAGAGGTGATATAACGCCATTGCAGCTCAGACATCGATACGAGAACGCACTGCCTGAAAAGTCATATATGTATAGATATCGCAACTATTTTCTTTGTGGTGGAGTTGGGGGGAGTGTGTGGGGTGGGTTAAAAACCATGTTAACAGATGGGAAGAAGATGTATATGTTTATTTGACAAATGTCATATATTATGCGTGTATGCTTATTGAAGTAAGACGTAGTCAAGGGGTTGGGTGTCTAACTTCCTATATAGAGGTATGTACAAACGTGTGGCTGGAATAGGGTATACTTTTAGGGCCACCCAATATATTTACTGGTAGCATTTTCCCTTCAAATATATTACAATGGATATTTTTCTAATCACAAAATATGTGAATAGGTTTAACGTTTGTGGAGATTACAAGATAAGATATTTTTGTACTAGAATCTGGAATGCAGTAACTGATTGCATGTCAATTTATTGTAAATAAAACTGAAATTTATTTCTTGTTTCATCTTTGCTACGGTAACTTTTGTTGCATATTACGCAAATCTTTATGTGGAATACTTTATCACTATTCGCCAGTAGATGAATGGGTATGTTTTTACACTTTGCTGCTCAATATATGAATATGTAGGATGCCAGCGACTCCAGCCGCACGTTCGTACCCAAAATCATTGCAAGTAAACACCTCCTCTGTTGACTTAGTGAACTGAATCTGTACAATAAGACTTATAAAACTTACTAAAAAAGGCATTTTGATAATTTATATTCTGAAGTACAAATCCAACAATTATCTACCTACATGAAAGGCGAATAGTATTACCAGTAAGTTAATGAACATTTCCCTCTTATGAAATAGCCATGTCCTTTCTGGTAAAGTACAGCAGAACAATGACGTAGTATAGATAAGATTATAGGGATATGTAGGAAGACATCTGTTCAGGCGATATATAAATGTTGTATCATGGACTGGTGTTCTTTCTATTGAAAAGTGTTGTACTATAAATCCTGTTACATAGAGTGAAGATTGGAGCTTAGAAGTGCTACAACTTCCATGTTTGGGAAGTTAGAGTACATCCAACCGTGCTCTAACTTTCGTGTATAATAGAGTGAAGATCACATCAGATTTCAAATTTTATTCAAATATTTGATTCACTGCAATGTAAAAATTTGAGATTGAATCTGTAGACATTAAACTAGTCACAAATTTTAAATTCAGCAACCTGGGCCTTTCTACTATATCAAGTGTCGTCATACCAATATCAAAGTTGCCAACAATTCATTCCCAGAGTCCTGATCGTCAAATTTTAATAAGTCCATACCACTGATCATGCTTTTCTCGTTTTCTATCGTCTCACATATCTATGATAATGAAATATCCTCCTCTGTCACAACACACTGTAGAAAAGTTTCATAAAATTTATTGCTTTACATATCCAATTCTATTTTACCCTGCCATTTTTAAAAGTACTAGTAGCCCTACGTCCTTCAAGCTAAAATGTCAAGCTCAGAATGATCAAGAGGTACAGAGTTGCGCAATCCCACAATGCACTGATGCACTTACTTTAGTTTTATCGAACACTCCTTTTGACAAACGGAAATGAAAACATTGTGTATTGAATGAGTTGAACATGGGAATAATACTGTAATGTTATGATTGATATACAGGACAAAAGACAAAATGTGTAAGTAATAAATTTACTCATATATCAACTCGTTAAATCCTTCATTTCTTTGTTTTACTGAAATGCATTTTCTATGAAAGAATGCCTAGTAAATTTAAATCTATTTGGAATATGGCGATATTTGATAGGAATGTAAACGATAGATTTATGTTTTCTACAAAATATGGAATATAATGGCTAAATCGAATTTCTGTTCTTCGTTATTATATATTTACACCATTAGCCTTATTTATTTGAATTATATATGATTAATCAATTCATTCATCAAACATTTCTTCCATTACCGAATTCATATCTTCAGCTGAATACTCTGTCGAGTCAGCTATTTAACTGCCATGGTGTATACACACCGAGATTTTCTTATATACAAGTACCTCCGATAACAGCGATGTAAATGGATATTGGGACACTCGGCTCGGTTCATTGACCATACATACGTCACCATGTCTCTAAAGTTTATATTTAGTTGAGAACGTAGTCTGGTTCCCGGGACCCCTCTGAAGTTTTTGTTGTGTTAGAGGGGTCAGGTAACACCCGACGCCATATTGTTTTCCGCTGTGTATTACATGGCAGAATTGCTCCGATTTCAGCAGGTACGTACAAATTGATTGTAGGCAATACGTGGGATGACAGCTGTAACGGACGGGAGGGACTGTTGCAGGAGATAATGTTTTTCTGTTCTGAAGTCATAACTTTGCCATACAATTCGTACTTTGATAGTTTTGGCATTGTTTCTGTTGTAAACACTGTAATGAATATGTGTCTCTTCACTGTTAGTTTCTCAAGTAGAAATAAAGTAAAAAAAATTCAAAATTTATTTGTTTGAATGCTAGAATGATATAATAAATTGATGAAAATGTTTATTCTTATTAAGTTCCAAAATAGCAAATGCAAGAATTCCAGTTATATAAACTTGTCCTAATTAAAGATGATCCAAAAAGGTAACTCTCTAAAATGCTCTCATTCATTTTATATACGCTGCATGTACAAAATCATTTACATGTACGAACTCCGCCTTTATTACAAAAGTACAGCCAGTTAGAACATAGGTTACAAATAATGTGTGTTCAACACACTGAATTTAAATGATAAATCCTTAATCAAGTAAATGACAAGCATAAGAACGCCAAAAGGTGTGTTCAACATACTGAATTTAAATGTTATCAATTCTTAATCAAGCAAATGACAAGCATAAGAACACCAAAAGGAATGAAAGTGTTTGAAATCAGATAACTCAGAACAATACCCCTCCTATGCTTACTTTGGAAACCTGATAAATGACAGATTGAAATATTTACCATATGTGAACAGAAATAACCAATTTCATTTGGTAACATTCAAGGAATGCATTTTGCCTGATATTATATTTCAATAAATGTGAAAGTATTCCAAATCACTAAGAAATAGAAAAATTAAGTCTTAGCTATTAATAAAAGAAAAAGATATAGCAACACAATTACTTAATTTGATTTTTGTAATCCTATTATGCATATATATAATAACACTTGCCAAATTTATACTCCATTGTCCATTCTGGCGACTATTTGCGTTTGATCTAGGCGCGACATAGGTTTTATTTTGGTGTCAACAGATAGACAGATAAATTCTACGCCCGAGAATGCCACAGATAATGCAATGTCACCCACTGCTATGAAAATATTGAGCACTTTTCTCCCGAATTTACTCCGAATTTTGCATGTATGCATTGCTACACGCTATTAATCATCAAGGTTGCTTCTTTAATGTGCTCTCACGTATATCATTTACCATTCTATCCCACATAGTTAGCTTTAATTTATTTCTACATCAGATTCAGTAACACTATTGGCATTACGCCATTAGATATATCAAGCTTTATGCACTGTTCCATGCATCTCTCCCCCACCCCCAATGCACACTAGTTCCTAATATGCCATCAACCCTGTAGATTCAACTATAAATAATAATGCCATGCAAGTGTTTACAACAGAAAAAATGCCAAAACTATCAAAATACGAATTGTATGGCAAAGTTATGACTTCAGAACAGAAAAACATTATCTCCTGCAACAGGCACCTCCCGTCCGTTACAGCTGTCATCTAACGCATTGCCTACAATCAATTTCGACATGGAATTTTTATTTTGAGGTTATTCACCCTTGACGTTTTGTGGAAGGGTGAATTGCTGACTATCATTTCCCTGAGTTTTAGATCATATAATTTGATGACGTCATAATTGTTTTATGTCAGACGCCGTCCCAAATGGGAAGTAACTCTAGATAACGAAAAGACCGAATATCATGTAATATATGAAGATCGCCCATTGCCGTATACCTTAAACTCCTTCTATCTATGTCGCAGTAATCGAAGTAAACCTTAGTTTTTTTTTCGGAATTTAGGTCTTAGTTACTTACGCATACCTCAGACTCATTCCGATTTTATGCGCAACTCAGTAATTGTCGTGGGCCGTAGACTCGTTCTTCTTCTACGTCCACTTTAATCGTAGTGATTCTAAACCTAGCTCTGTTTTTTATGTCCAACTTAATTGTCGTAAATTGTAGACCCTATTTGATTCTATGTCCACTTTCATCACCGTAGACTTAAGACTCGTTTTCCCCTGTGTAATCGCTGTGAAGTTTAGACCCCGTTCTGTTTACCGCCATTCCCGTAGACCTCAGACTCGTTCTGGTTTACGTCTTCTTACTGTCCTCACCACCAGTTCCGTGCACCGGAAAAATGCTTTAATTATCATATAATTTAATATATCAATCACAAAATATGACAAACATATCAATTTCCTCGAGTCGCAACACAAAATAACATTCCTACCTTATTTATTCGCCATATATAAGATATATTCTGCAGCACATGTTTTGGTTGGGCTAAATCCTATAGTAGATACACAACTGTAGGTCTATACATTGATTTTGAAATATTGCGTTTATAACATTAATCGTACTTTCAGAGGAACAATGGACGCCGCCACGTTTCCCACCTTATGAGAAACACCAAGAATCCTATTGATGGTCTAGAAGACATGTACCCACGATCCAATCATACCGTCAAACCGTGGGGAAATGTTGGATTAGGGAGTACAGGTACATCTCGTGACTTATCTACTACAATTTCATATCGAGCGCCGAGAGAGCTGGTAACAAAGAGAACCTGTGGGATTCGGTCTGAAATTCAAACCGTGCAGATTGACAGCCATTATCGGTCTCAGAATGCAGACTGGAGGATCTATAATCATACAGATTGTACAAAACAAAGAAAACATTTCAGGGCACGTTATCCTGTCAGTAGACGTACCAGCCTCTGGGATAAGATGTTGATCCTCGTACTTTGCATGCAAAACTTAGTTAATAAGATGATAATCCTTGTACTTTACATGAGATGCTTAATTAAGCAGATGTTCATCTTGGTAATCTGCATGCTAATACTTGCGTTTTTCACAGTGGTATTGAAATTTGTTTCCGGATTCTGAAACATAGCTAAAGTTGAGATACCGACTGGTTTCTTCGGACAAACACCAAACTGTTCCTCCCCAACCCACCTTTTTTATTGGAAGCCATGTTTACCGTTGATAGAATTACAAATTTCTATTAATATATAGAATTTCTACTATCAAAGATATATGTGCATGGATGTACCTGAATTTAAGTAAGTCTCAAGAAATGAAAATGTACAATGAAGCTTAAACGTGTATAATTAGGAAAGAGAATATTACAGAATAATGTGCTTGTGTTTTCAAATTTTCGGTATGTAATCGGTGATGTACAGGTCGAAATGATGCATCATTGAAAACTCTGTAATGCACGTGCAATATGTAATTTGCATCATAGACAACGTCTTATACGAATAATAAAAAAGTATGTATAAACTGAAACCATTTCATTTATTTTAAAAACAGTACTATAGTTACCGACAATTTGCTGTCTTTGATATATGTGTCGTCTGCTGGGTTACAAGTTTATCTTCATCTACCACGATTAAAGAAGCATCGTCGTCCACAGTGTATTCGGCTATCCTCTTAAATTTCCTGTACATTAAAATCAAACTCCAAATTTCAGCATCGAAACTATATACATTCATTTTTGCTGGATCCACTAGAGCTATAGTTGATGTTGTTTTTGAGATTTGCCAAATTGTTTACAATGACAGGCAACCGTTTTCTGCATTAGTATAAATTCGAATTTACGGCATGTAACCGTATAGTTAAATACCTTAATTTTCCTCCGGTGTTTGTTGAGATAACCTCAAGATCTATGTACTTTTTGGTTAAATTTCGATATTCGTTCTAGAGATTAAATTGTGGTTTTTCTTCACAACGCCCTCACTCTTATGACTGCTTCCGTTGATTTACTTCAAACGTCACACAGTAGTTTGCTGTCATAACCTCACGGTCTGTACACTTTCTGGATAAATTTTCATTTTTTAATATGGAGTAATGTAACTTAATTCATCAATTTCTTGTACGAACAGAACATCTCAACCAATCGTAACTTTCAAAAATTCCTCTTTCACGGCACGTAATATATTAATATTCAAAAGAATATACCGAGTTATGACAACAAATTTGCTTTATGTATAAGCGGACGTATCAGGCCATTTTGGTTTGTTTTTCTTCTCTTTTTTTGAATGTTTGCTTCCCTTAAAACGTAAAATGCCTGACTAAAATCTGGTAAATTTATAGCAAGTTGCATAGGTAGTAAGGTGGTCACTTTGGATTACTATCGTTTTGTATATAAAAAATGAGTATTAGATTTAATATCGGAATATCATTTAATGGAATGTTGGTAAATTTGCAACCTGTAATCCACACTTCGTCATTGATTGACTGATATTGTAATTACCTATTAATTAGTATAATTAGTATTTAACACGTTTGCTGAATAGAATATCCTTTTAACGAAGTAGGGGAATCTAATGGTAGAGCTGAAAATTAAGATTCATCTTAAAAGCGACAGTATCTCCTGCTGCCATGACACATCAGCCAATGTACATGTACAGTATTTAGTTATTCTCTTTTTCACAAAATGAATGACTTCGTATGTGTAAAATTCTTTGGCATAAAACATTTTTATTTTTTCGTTTCTTAAATATAACTAACAACAAACCACCAACAGGTAGCATTTCGAACGAGTATTTTATTAAAAGCCAAATAGGTCCTGTGGGTGCAAGAAAAGATCTTGTACAGATTTTAAAAAGAATAAATGAATGAATGAATCAATATATAAACCAATGAATGAATAAACAAATAGGATCAATCGATCAGTTAATAACTCAGAGTCATTTTAAATAATACAGAGATAATCATGAATTAGATCTAAGATTGTTACACCCGCCACACACTCACTCCTTCCGGGCACCTGGTCTCATCTCTGAATTTCAGGGGTCCGTGAATGTCCACTGTGGTACATTGTAGTTAGTGCCATAGTCATGTTACACCAGTTATTTTCGTATATTTACCAAAATGGCGAAAAATTTAGTCAGTCGATCTGTATGGACAATTTAAATCCAACATTCTTCAAGTTATATTAGAAAGCAAAAATGAAACTTCATAGTTCCAATCTCGGTTAGGGATTCCCTTTTTCTATAAATATAAATGTAGGAATTTACGTTTATGTATAAATATAATAGATATGGTTTTCTGAAAATGTGCTGTGGAAGTTTCAATATCGATTTCCAATTGCAATATTGTTTCAATGTCGATTTGCTTATTGCACATGTAATAGGTATCTCTCTCCATGTGAGCTTAAAGTGTAAAGGTGTTTTGGATCACCATGGGATACCTTTATGACTATGCAAAATAGATTTAAGTCAAAGAAGGCGCTGTGATTATCCAAGTCATCAATGCTGATAGTCTTCAGGACGTATACTGTTGACACAAAGAAATATTCATATACAACAGAATGAGCAACGTAAGATTTATTATTATTATTATTATTATTATTATTATTATTATTATTATTATTATTATTATTATTATTGCTGTTGTTGTTGTTGTTGTTCTTTCAATATTTTTATCATCTTTATATTGTAAGAAAAGATATTTTGTTATCATTGGTTTTGAGATCTTTTCATCGTTAAAATACATATACGATTATCTTATAGGCGAGACTTACTTTATCCGTGGCAAGACATCAGTTTTTCAATTTTTCAATAAACTACAAGTTTTGACCAGATTGATTAAACTTGCCAAGATTCATCGACAGCGACAGAGTAAGGCCAAATCTTGTCTGTTATCGTAAGGAGTAAAAGGCACACAATTTAAGCAACCTTAACGAGTGATTTTCAGTATAATTAAAAAGTTTCATTTGTCTTTTTATTACTGATTTCAAATGGTCCTCTGATATCTACAGTGGGATAATGTTGTGGATCCCAACACGGCAAAGCATAATTTACTTTCAATATTTTGTTACATGCAGACCTTTCACTTATGTCCAACTTAATCGCCGTAGACACGTTCTAACACACGAGTTGCGTGATTTTACATGATGTAAATGGCATGATGCACGACAAACTACGTTTACCGGAATTTTCATTATAGCGTCAGTGTTTGGGGTTGTTAAGTCACAACTAAATGACACAAATTTGAGCGGCAACACATCATATGTGGGACATCGATTGAGATCACGTGAGCTGAAATTAATATTAAAAAGACCTATTGAGGGATCCCCAGATCCAACTTTTTAACCACGCTTAGTACGTTGATTGGTTGGTTGATTATTGTTTTACGTCACTCCACGATTATTTCACGTATATGGTGAAATATCTGCCTGATGCATTGCATACAAATTTAGACCTTTGCAACGGACCCACCCGAAGCAGTGAGGGATCTTTTACGTGCCACGCCTACCGTGACACGGGACCTCGGTTTCATCCGAAAGACAGAACACCGGTGTGCCCCGGGCGGGAGTCGAACCCGCGACCTCTCGATCACGAGCCGAGCACCTTATCCACTAGGCCACACCGGCTTCGCTTAGTACGTAGTTTCATTGTGACGTCACAGTTAAATTCACGTGTGATGGGCTATTTTGTTTATGACGTTGTGAATGTGCCAAGACGTGCGATGTCGGGCATTTGACGATCAGACAATCGACCACTTGCCGATCTGGATAATGACTGTCTTGTTGTTCAAGCTAACACCTTTTAGCGTTGTTTTTCATAGTGACGTCATAATACGTGACATAAATTTATTGTAACCTTACAACGAAAAACAAAGCCAAAAGGTATTAGTTCAGACAAAAAGACGGCCATTATCAAGCTCGGCACGTAGTCTATCATATGTCCAACTTACTCATCGTAAACCTTGCACTCATTCCACTTTATGCCCCATTCAGTCACTATATGACTGTATTTCCTTTCATATTTACCCATAAAATGAAAACATCAAACACACATATAGCATTTCAGGAGCCCGCCAGTGAGGAAGGACGCCAATTTAATTATACATTATCAAAGCTTTATGTAAACGTATACACAAAAGAATATCATATATTATTGTTATCATAATTATCAACAAGCTCCAGGCAATCATGTATCATATGTTTTACACAATCCACATATTCATAAACATAATATTATATATTCAAAAGAATATAATAAAATGACAACCCAGGATTAAAAACCAGATTAAAACGATTTATATCGATGAAATCTCTGGAAAACCTTGGTGTCTTTACGATTTATATACAAATCTTAATATAAACCAAAAACCTCAAATTAGATATCTTTATAGAATCAAAAGCTTAGCTAAGGTTGACGGCTATCTAGAAAGTGATTATACCACACCTTATACACCTGTATCACGTGTACAACACAATCAAATGATTAGTCAACTACTAAAAATGACCCCATGTCACAATATTTTTATTCAATGACCCATGCCGTAAATACAATATTTTCCCGCTATACTTAAACGAAACGCGGGAAAATTTCAATATATTGACTATAAAATATTCATTAAAATGTATTTTCAGAACAACAATGGACGCCGCTACGTTTACCGCCTTCTGAGAGAAAACGAGAATCCTAGTTATGGTTTAGAGGGAAAGTACTCACGATCCAATCAAACCGTCTGGGGACATGTTCGGTTCGGGAGTAAAAGTAAATCTCATTTCATATCTACTTCAGCGACATATCAGTCGTTGAGAGAACTGGTGAAACAGAAAACCTGTGGGAATTTATCTGAAATCCGAATAGTGAAGATCGATCTTCACGAAGCTCGGACTCAGAATACAGATTTGAAGATTTATGACCTAACAGATATCTCTGAGCGAAGAAAACATATCAGGCCACGTGATCCTGCCGAAAAATTTGCCCGCTTATACAAGGAGGTTTTAATCGTCGGACGCATACATGCAAATGCAGTCAGCGTTATTTACAAAGGTCCTAAAGACGAGTGTCCTGGTTCCGAAGCTTTGTTGTAAGAACAGATATTGACATTGTATCAGAGGAGGGGGAGGGGGAAGGGAGAAAAAGAAAGAAAGAGAAACGTAATAACAATAACATTGACAACTACTACGAGGATGACGATGATGATCATAATTCTGTACTTTAATTGATAAAAGGATTGTGTACTATTATTTTAAACACAATGGTCAGTTGTAAGTTTAGAATCATATACTTCAACAAATGACATGATTGTGAATAATTTCCTTCTTCCTGTGAGTTTGTCACTTGAGTCTAATCTTCGGATGGGTAGAAGAGGACTGAATACACAAATCGATATATTTTACCTTCAATTTGTAAAATCTCACGCATTTTTCTTTTCATTTTCATTTCCACCACTGCACTGGTGTTGCAAAATAAAAACCAAGTTTTCTGAAAACGAGTTAAGGTGGATATGCATGTATTTCATAATGTACTTTAAGGCAAGGTATTGTTTTGTAAATATCATTTTGTTACATATACATACTGATTGTTGATTGTGCTTTATACAGACAATATACACGACAGCCTTTTAAACATTGGTTTCATTAAAAAAGAAACTTCATATTGTCGATCAATGCATACCATAGGACAAGTAATCACGGCAAGGTATTCCTATAGGAAATTTGCCAATTACTAGTTACACTGGAGAAAACGCCATGAAACCGAATACTTTGATAGGTGAACTGCAATGCACTGACACGAGGGACTTGCACACACAATGCTACATTTTATCTCCACGCTGTCCCCGTAATGTTTTCAGATAACGTGACAAATTCTCAATCAAACTGAACTTACAGTTTATTCTCAGTTGATTTCTGAAGTAAACGTTTATAACCCGTTGAATTTATATTACCCTTACCTTCCTTACTCCTTTGATATGACGTCATTTAACGTAATTTTGACGACTTGTGTTTATAACGTTAGAAATGTAATCTTGAATCGTTATGTCAAAATTTAAAAATGAGACTGCTTATTGAAATTTGATTCCCCTTTGAACACTGAAATCCGATTATTATTATAAAAAGAAGAAAAAGAGAAAATGGGAAAATGATGATTGAAAATACATGAAAGAGACAACCCTGGATGGAAAATGGTTCTGAAATTTTCCTATAGAGAGAATCAGCGGAACCGAAACTTTTTATCGCTCAGGATTACATTTCTCATTTACATTTAAATTATAATGCTTCTAAGCGTTATTTATAAGTTATATATAATAATACAAAGCAAATTAAGGGCAATATTCTAGTCTCGATTCCCAAACTTGCCTCCTCTCGTAACAATTTCCCGTCAGTGCATACTGAGTGGGGAAACCAGAATGTACCCAGACAACTATACGCTTTTTGTAAGAGCACTTCCGTGGAAACAATGGACTTTCTGTATATACACTGCTGGAGAATTATCGACCTATGGATAAAATAAAGGGGGAAATATCAATGTTTGGAAAGAACTTTTCCATAGAAAATCATACGGACTTTCGGGAGGTACACTTTCCGAGAAATCTATCGACCTTGGTAGGTACACTTTCGTTCAAAAATATTTACTTAAGCTATGTACACTTTTGAATGGGTAATATCGACCTTTGGACGAGATCATGTTCTTTTACAAAGAGAACTTTTCGACCTTCGGCAGATGCTTTACCTAACTTCGATGGGTACACCTGCTGAGAAAACGATCGGCTCTCGGTAGATTCATTTCCTGCATGTACGTCTAGATTCGAAATGTTGCACTAGCTGTCATTTTCCGTATTAAAAACGAAAGTTGTAATTTTTAACCCTGGACTCTCTCCTGAAGTTAAGCCTTTATACGAAATTACAATTTTATATAAGTTCGGTTAGTAGTGGATAAAATCATTAAAACGTAATAAAATAATTACGACCTACCCGCACAAAGTCGGTAATTTTTTCTTCACCTGGCATTCTCATTGTATCACTGACCTAGCCAACTAACGCGAGATTAGGAAACTTTCACTAATAACAACAACACTGGTGACGTAGACAAAGCTATCGGAGATGAGACGCCCTCGATTAAAGACAGAATTCGATAACATCAGGGATGAAAAAAGTCTGTGACAAAACATTTTTAAAACAAGAACAACATAGAAGTTGCACTAGAGCTATGGGAACGGGGGAGAGTTGTCAATTTACACAAAATACTTTGCACGAGTCTTTAATATTTACATTTTTCTATATCACGTCAGCACGAGGTCTTGACATTCCATTGTATTGATTACTTGCGTTATGAAAGCGGTCCGATATTTACTGTCATTAAGTAAGGTAATTTCTTAAAATCAACTGTTGATAATAATGTGTAAAATGGACATGAAAGAAACGTAAATGCATTTTGTAAAATTCTTTAAAAGAAATTGTTTTAAGCTTAAGAGTCCCTTTTTGGGGCCCCTCGATCAAATCATGTGGGACTAGGCCTACTAATGTGACATAAAGCTTTAAAATGTTCGTTGTATGTAGCCAAATTACTATTGACAGTATTATTAATGACATTTTTTCTTTTCCTCTTTGCATTTAGTATGCGCCTATCCTATATATATTTGAGTTTACAAAGTTAGATAAAACATGTTTTTACGAAGATATACTTAGTTAGCAACACACTTTAGTACATTGTTTTTATCACGTGATTTTCTGACCCGATCTACATACGTGTCAAATGTTGTGTAAATGGTGAATGTAACGGACATTTCTCAATTTTTCCGGTTTAAAAAAACGTGTCAATGTCGTCAAAAGAGTTGACTTTCGATGTACTATAACTTTCTTTTGTAGTTTGATTGTATGTAATTTCAGATAATTAAATGAAACATAGCATTCTTGTTATACCAATTTTGACAGCTAATGCAACTTTAAGAGCAAAATATCCAGCTTCGGCGGGTACACTTCAGGAGAAAAGTTTTGATAGTGGACAGGTACGTTTTAACAATGAAGCCGATTTCGTGCCATTTTAAAGAAGAAGAAAAATAACTTTTTATAACCTTCGAACGAGAAATTATTTCGTTCGAACGAGAAAAGTCTTGCTCGATCGAGAAGCTATCATATATGAAAAAAAGGTGTTTGGTGAAATGCTTAGAATTTATTACAACTGATACATAAAATGATACATTTATATATGCATAATCGCAAATATTCATATAAATCTAGATCCACTTCATACAGTGATACTTACAAACAGAATGAGCATATGCATGTTTATTCTAAAACATACAACTTATCAATAGAAGGGAAACTCTTAATTTAAAGTATATTGTTATTGTACCGTGGAGAAGAAGAAGAATGCAAAGGGGAAATGGGGGTGGGGGGGGGGGTGGGGGGTCGCCATCACTGTGAGACATTCTGCCCACCTCTTGTAATTAAAAGTATTATAGCAGAAATGAAATATATACCTTATGGTACTTACTGATATATACAGTAAAACGTTTATAATCATATATTATAATTTCATTCATGATTAATATTAATCGACTGAGCCAAGTTAGGTTGGATCCAGTGGCTTAAAGGAGCCTGGTCCGATCGAAATCGGGAAAAGTATAAAAAATGTAAACGGATTTCTTAAACGGAAATTGATTGTTAGTATATTATCTAAGATGTGTAAAAAGTATCGTTACCAACGTCGATGTCGTTAACGAGATATGCCCGTGTTAAATTTGCAACATTACCACGCCAACTCTTTGAATATTGATGTGGTCGGTCTCAGGAAATCACGTGACAATGAGACACGAGCTTTACCCGATTCCAACATTTGTTAGGTTTTTTCTTTGTTTATGTTTTTGTTTTTATTTGTTTGTTTGTTTGGTTTTTTTTTTTTTTGCCTTACAGTCTGTGTATAGTTTTGCCGTCCTCGTAGTCCTCTATGTGAACCATTGATGTTGTTTTCTACAGTGAATATCCGCGCACGTGCATGATTATAGGCGGAGCATCGACTCATTTGAAGAATTGAAACTAACCGAATTTAATTCGACTCAATTACATTTACTCTACGAAAACATTGAGGGGTTTTAGTTTTAATCTTTTTAATTATTTAAAATTTATGCAATACTGGCAAAATGAGATATTGTCATAATTTATCCTTTTCATGCTATAATTTTCCAGTCTCGGACCAGGTCCCTATAAAGCCTAAATATAAAAAAGGAGGTGACGGGGTTCCAAATCGAACTATCTTTAGATGTGTCATGTGATATACTGATAGACTGAAATAATGTGTATAATGTATTTCAACCAAATTCAGGCCAAGCACAGGGGCACAGTCAAATATAGCTCTCGCTTCATGTAATACGGAATATCGCAACTACAATAACGTCAACATAGACGCGTACTTTGTGAGTGTTATGACATCACATAATTATGACGTAAGTTGCCCACATAAAAGTGCCCACATCGAGAACAATGGATTTGGTAGGTATCTAAATGCAAACCGTGACGAATTTTAGTTGTTGCGATACTCCGTATTATGTAATTGATCAAACATCCGCCGCTACGAAAGAAATTACTGGAAAATGCTTAAAGATTTACTGATGTGCGATATTCCATTTCTTTTCATCGTTTAATAACACTTACACTACCGACTGTGATAAGAATATTGTTGACATTCATATTTTCAACCATTTCAGCTGTTTTTAACTTCAGGAAGCCGACTTGGTCCGAATTTTACTTTTGTCACGCATGCATATACATTGGACATTTTCGAATTATTTAAAAAAAAAAGAATCACAATTTCCACAGCACTTCATTCCTATTCCCATTGAATACCACCCGAACTGCAGATGGGGGAATGTGTCCTTTAATCAATACTTCATCGAATTGTTTCGCAAATTTACGAGCTCTGGTACTTTGAAGATAGTTATAAGCATTCACGCCATCAGTGAGGTCAATGATTTCCGAGTAAGGATTAGCTCTTATCATCTCAGCAAGGTCAATTTCCACAACAAGGAAGTTGTATTGCAAGTATGTGGTTTTCAGACGAACAAGTTGCCGTATGGCTTTGATGGTTGCTGACGTTGAAATGTATTGAGATCTGGATCTGCTGCCATGGGCAACATGGTGGTCAATGGTTACGTTTGCTCCCGGCTCTTTTGCTTGTATGCCGTACATCACGTCCTCGTTATGACGTAGTAAGCGATATACTCGCTTGTATCTACATCTCTTCTGCAATGTATATATTTGGCATTATGTCAAAATATTTAAAAAATTACTGCAATATAAATATGCGTGTGTATGTGTGTGTGTGTGTTTGTGTGTGTGAGCAATGAACCGTAATTCTTGGTGGACCAATTATCCCTCCCATTCTTCTTAACACCTTTTGCAAAATGCTTCAACATAATCCATGTTAGCCATTTTACTGTTGGAATTTTGGGGGGGACCCATCACTGTAGAAGATAATCAAGCGAATCGGGAAACCTCCTTTATAATACATTTTCAACAATTTTCCCTTCCAACCTTGTAAATATATGTGTCAAAAATCATAAACAATAATTTTGATAGCATGAAGACCCATTGTTAACCCCCCCCCCCCCCCCCCCCCACCCCCAGCAATTTGGAAACAATGTCATAATACGTCTTTTATGTTACAGATTATTAGGATGTAAATTGCATCATTCTATAGTTTACAATTTGCGCCCAAGTGAATAAGACGACTAAAGGTATACATGTCTTAACCTAGACCGAGAACGGACCGAAACCGTGTTTTGGGTATATACATGTCAAGTATCATTAACAATAATTTTGATAGCCTGAACACTCATCATTTATATAACCAGCAATTTGGAAACGACTAAAGGTATACATAATGTCTTCATCTAGATCAGGAACAGGCCAAAACCGGGATTTTGGTGTTCGAGTGGCTTCGGTTAGCTTGAAAAACGGACATATAAAAAATGGAGAATTTGACAGTATCAGAGGCAGTACATCCCTTGGCAAAATAAAACGAATATCAATTAATAATCACATTGTATTGTACTTTGTATTAATGATTTACTGGATAAACGTGACCAAGTGGTTTTTTTCCTTGTCCCTTTCTGTCAATCTCATTCATTCAAAATTCATTAAAAAATCACTTTTCCTTTCATTTTGAAAATTTCAACAAATCAGATCACTTCATTTTCAGAATTCCAAAGTATTGATTGATTGATAATTGACTTACGTAGCTCTACGATCATATCATGTATATGATGACGGCATTTGTCTGATACATTTCATAGAAATCCATGCCTGTGCAACGGACCCACCCGAAGCAGTGAGGGATCTTTTATGTGCCACGCCTACGGTGACACGGGACCTCGGTTTTTAATGACCCATCCGAAAGACAGAACACCGGTGAGCCCATAGCGGGAATAGAACCCAGGACCTCTAAGTCACGGGCCGAGCACCTTATCCACTGTGCCACATCGGCTTGAATTCCAAAATGAAAGTGAGGCTACATGTATATGCTTCTCTAGTTGGTGATTGATAAAAAAGTTCCAGGACAAACACCTAGCTGTTTTACTTAATATTAAATAATAAATGGATTTTTTCATATAATGTCATGAATTATTCAGTTTCAACATATTTGAAAAGGAAAGTTCTGTGTCTGAAATGGTTAAATTCTCCACTTTTTGTCTTTCCCTTTTTCATGCCAACATACATGTACTCCCACACCCATCTACATACACACAAACCCTCACACACAAACACACACGCACATAATCTTTAGTCGTATTATCGGTCTAGTCTTTGCCTACCTTATTATTCAAACATATGCTGTCGTTTATGGCATGATTACACTGGTCAGCAAATTGGTACAGACAATAAGCAGCAAAACCAGTCACAATGATCGCGATCACTTCCTTAAACATTATTAAGAAACACGAGAATATCAATGAGCACGCGAGTATGCCAATGAGTAAATACATGTACATATAATGCAAAGAATATCCCTGTCTTGTATATACAAGATTTAAAAATACATGTAAGTTAGAGGGTAACCGGTATTCGTATGCTAAATATTAATGAACTACGAACTCCAATAACTAGATAAACAACTTTAAAGCCCCCATATGTAATTTCTCAAAGTACGTTATGAATCTATAGTACATACATGCATATGGCATTGTTATCTTTAGTTATTGTTTTTGATTATGTAATTCAAAAGAACATTGTATAATGGCGTCAGTTCGTTATCCGTGACATATTGTAATTTTGGCTGTATGAAAATATAATGTGATCAGTAGGGGGGGGGGGTTTAACTTGCAATGAATTTGGGTAGGGACGTGCGGCTGGAATCACTGGCACCTTGCCCATTCTTATACAGAAGAAAGTGTAAAACATACCCATTCATATAGTGACGAATTAAATAGTGATGACGTTTTCCACATAAATTTTGCGTAATATGCAATAAAAAGTGTCGTGTTAAAGATGACACCAGATATAAAATTTCCCTATTATCTACCATACGCAGGCTTTCAATCTCGATTCCCGGGTTGCGCCATTATGTTTAAGAGGTTGGTAACCTCCTGCTTCCATGTCGCGATATAACTGAAATATTGTTGAAAGCGACGTAAAACACCAATCAACCAACCAACCAGGCTTTCAATCAGTTTCTGCATTTCAGATCCTAGTACAAAAATATCTTCTTTTGTAATCTCCAAATACGTTTTACCTATTCATATATTGTTATTAGAAAGATACCCATTGATATTATATCTATTTGAAGAGAAAATGATACCCATTAATATATTGGGTGGCCTTAAAAGTATATCCCATCCCAGCCGCACGTCTGTACATACCTTTATGCAGGAAGTTTAACACCCCGTGTGATGGGATAAAAAATGTGTGTATTACAGTGGGCGCTCTTCCATTACTGTATATTTTGCACTAGTGCCAATAAATTTTGTTTATTGTCCATTACATGAGAGAAATTGGGTTTAATATGGGATAGTCTTACACTAGATGTTTTTCTGAAGCAATGTCATAATTTGAAAGAAGGTTTCTTCCGTTCATCCATACTAAAATTATAAAATTTCATTCTCGCCACGTAGGACGAAGGTGGGTCGGGTGGCGATTTCAGCAGGGTTACACCCTCTACACACATTTTTAAAAGTGAAAGTTTTCATCATTTCAACACAGATAAAGGGTTAATTATTTATAAAATAAGAGTTTACCTATCAGTGTTCATCCAAGAATGGCAACTTTTAATTAAAGGAGTTTTTTTGTAGTTTCATGATGTATGCAACCCTTTTAAATTTAAAACTCAGATCCCACGTGATATGTCTACATATGTTGAATATTCTTCATCCTCTATGTGGTGTTATAACAAAGTTGTTAAAAAAGATTAAAAAAATTTAAAAAGTCTAAAATTCAAAAGAATTTTTTTTATTTGAGATTTGTTTTCTTACAAGTTCAACCCCAATTCAATGACGATTGTCACTTCCACTGACCGTCCGAAGTCGGTATTGCATCGTCATTACAATAGAATATGTTAGTGATGTCCTCTCTGTGCTTATTCTTCTTTGCTCTGCATGTCCATGGCGCCGTTTGTCAAATAGCCAAGTTTTCTTTCTTTTCTAACAATTTCGTCGATGATTTTCAGTTAGAAATGGCATTTTACTCTAACTTTTTAACTAATTTGAACCAAAGCCAAATCCTTCAGGTATTTGGCTCAAGACCATGACATAATCCGACATATGCAAAATGTTATATCTCCCTATAGAAATTGACTATATTGCACAGTATCTCTTCCAATACACATTTTGTCAACCAATGCTGTTTTCTGAATAACATTTTTCTATTTTCTCTGTTCCGGATTGGAGACGTTTGAAAATGTAGTATGTTACATTAAGGTATTTAGAAGGAAATAATAGCATATTCATATCAATGTGCATGTCTATTTAGGTCACGGTCGAATCAGGAAATAGTGAAACTGTCTGTCAATTTATATAAAAAGGTATACGGTGTGTCAATGGAAGATGTTTTAACCCAGTAATTATTCTTCTGGGTACTTCATTTCCCATTCAACAGCTTCTGTGTCACTTTACGATTCTCAGCATTTTCATCTTATCAATGCTGAACACATTTTGCTTTAACAAGCATTTTGATGATGATATACGACAGGAAAAAAAACCCCAACCCATGTGACTTAATGCGTAATTGAATATCAAACAGTAAAATGTACTCAAATATTGTAGAAACATTGACACCACGGCTTTAGCTCCAATGAATTATTGTCACAGTGTGCCGTCCGTCCGTAACTTTCCTTGACTTCATCGAAAGGGGCAGACTTGGTGTAGCAGTTTGGCTTGGCTTACGGTGACGACGATCGGGGTTCGACTCCGGTTTGCGCCACTACGTTGCCTCCT
Source organism: Pteria penguin (assembly GCA_035048485.1). NCBI lineage: Eukaryota > Metazoa > Mollusca > Bivalvia > Pterioida > Pteriidae > Pteria > Pteria penguin. Next base: position 19,675,388 of record CM068588.1, on the reverse strand, counting down.
GCTGCCATGTCGCGATATAACTGAAAAATTGTTGAAAGCGACGTAAAATTCTAACCAACCAACCAATCTTCTTCAAAAGAGATTTTGATCAAACTTGATAGAGATGAAGTACTAGAGGTGACCCAACAAGTGCTGTTGTTTTTCGGTCAGATCCTTCAAGGGGTGGATCTAGGCCTCAGAGGATACGCTCCTCTGACAAACTTCTTCCTCAGACCGACTGCTTAGATCATCAAACAGAATGTATCAGAATGATCTAGACTAGTCATCAGAAGTGTTGTTGTTTTTGGTTCCATATCAAAAGAATATACATATATATATATATTTTCTACAGGTATTTCTTCGGAGATCCAAGGTCCATAGTACTCCCAGGTGTTTCACTGATTCTGTTTGTGCTTTATATGTTTATTTCTCTTTCAGTGATGTATCCTCTCAGGGGATCCACCTGCGTTTACGTCGGGTAAATTCCTTCACTTTCCGCGGCCGTGTTGTCATGCATGCGATTAGCTAATGATTGGCTATTAAAGCTCCATTTTTGTGGAGCTCGGGTAGCTCAGTCGGTTAGAGGGTCGGATGCATGACAGCTAGGTGATTCGGTACCATAGGTCGTGGGTTCGAGTCCCAGACGGGGAACGAATATAAGTGAAATATAGGGTGCCTTGTTAACTGTAGTGTCTTTGTGCTTTATATATATATATATATATATGTATATTGGTATATACATATATGTATTTTGATTATTTTCAAGTAAATGTTTAGATTTTCTCTTTACAGATTGCATATAATACATTGATTTTGTGTATTTCAACTGATTTCCTTGTAATAAATGTAACTGGATAGAAATGAAAACCAAAAGTAATTTACAAGATTTTTTCGCATTTTTGATTTTAGTATGCTACTATAATAAACTTTAATGAAAGATGTCGATGAAACTTGGTAGGCATAATGTACTCAAGTTTCCCTACAACTGTTGCCGATTTTCGACCAGCTCCGTCAAGGAATGAATTCAAGGCACGGCAACATAGACCCAAGAAGGTTTACGAACTTCCTCAGACTGGCTGCATAGATTGATATATACTAATTTGATGGAATTTTCTTTTTTTCTGTGCAAGACCAGAGCTGTCTCTGAGTGTTTTTCTATAAATACCGCTGGTTTTCGACCAGATCTGTCAAGGAGTGGATCCAGAACAGAATCCTGTTGTTGTTTTTGGTTTTTGGTTTGGTAGATTTCACTATTTTCTAGTTATTTCCTAGATCTTCTCCTTCAAGGTTGTTTATAATACATTGATTGTGTGCATTTAATTTGAAAAAAAAGAAGTACAAAAAAAAAATAATAATAATAATAATAATAATTAATAGATACATGATTTTCCATTTTTTTAAGAATTAAAAAAGGGGGTTGTATATACTATTTGGATGTACCTTCAGATTTAATGCAATTTTCCTTCAAAACTAAATGAAAGTAGTGATAAATCCTGGTAGGTATGAAGTACGCAAGGTTTTCTACAAATGTTGCTGATTTTCGACCAGATCTATCAAGGGGTGGACTCGGGACAGGGCAACATAGGCCTCAAAGTGTACCATCCATTAACAAACTTCTTCATTCTGGGTACTTACAATGTAGATATCAATTCCAATGTATCAAAGTAATCTACAAGGGTGTTTTAAAAAATGGATGGTATTTTAGTTTTTCCTTTTATCTTTTTGGACTTTGTCATTTTGCCTATTTTGGTATAATTTTAGATATTTCCCGGTAGGTAATAATGTATTGACTAGGTGTATGTTCACCAATATTATTGTAATAAAAGGTAATTGGTAAATACCACTATCTACGATGGCTGTAAGCGGACATGTGTGAAAAAAATTAAATCGTGGCCACAGTTTAGTAAATCGTTCCCACAGTTTACTAAACTGTGGGCACAGTTTATTAAATCGTTCTCACAGAATCGTGGCCACAGTTTACTAAATCATGGCCACAGTTTACTAAATCGTTCCCACAGTTTATTAAATCGTGGCCACAGTTTAGCTAAATCGTGGCCACAGTTTACTAAACTGTGCCCACAGTTTATTAAATCGTGGCCATAATTTACTAAATCGTTCCCACAGTTTATTAAATCGTGGCCACAGTTTAGCTAAATCGTGGCCACAGTTTACTAAACTGTGCCCATAGTTTATTAAATTGTGGCCACAGTTTACTAAACTGTGCCCATAATTTATTATATCGTGGCCACAGTTTAGCTAAATCGTGACCACAGTTTACTAAATCGTGCGCACAGTTTAGCTTTATCATCATCAATACAACGAACCAACAAACATATACGACCTTACTGAAAGAGATATTTTTTATTAAAAGTGAGTTTCAATTTGGGTTGACACAAAGAGAGATTTGTCAGTTTTTAGAAAGCATGGGTTTTAACATATCTGAACGTCACGTAAGGCGTATATTGCAGGGATTAAATCTGCGAAGGAGAGGAAACTTTACAGACTGTGTAACCGTTATAACTTTTGTTCATAACCAACTACAATCCTCTAGAAAACTGCATGGGTACAGATGGAGGGTCCCTGTAAAGTGCGAAACGAAACAAATAGAAACGAAACGAAACAAGAGCACTTGAAATTAAAATAAATTTTCAGATTTGAATAACGTGCTTTATAAGTGTCGTTCATTTACCCTTTAAGGAAGGGTGACTGAGTTACTTCAAATCGGAAGGCTGCTCGTACAACTTCGTACCATTTGTCCCAATCACGTCCTCTCGGGCCTTTCCGACAAGCTCCGAATTAACGAATGAAAGGCCCGAGGTGTCCGATTATTATTATTTTTTTTTTTCATCAGAACACGGAGTAGACCGAAGGTTGTCATAAATCTAACTTGAACGGAAATCTTTTTTTTACATACAATCTTCAGTGACATTTCCTTTGCAAATTGAGTGGCACATGACACGTGAGCGCAATTTTCTTTCCTCTCCCGGCCTTTTTTTCCATTCTCAAGTGGCGGATCCAGAAGGCATTCTGGGGAGGTTTTTAGAAGAGTGAGGTTTTATTCTTTTCTAATTTTCTCTTTTTTTTAATTTTAATTTTAATTTTAATTGTGCAAAGCTTATATTCATCTACAAATTTTTCGGTACCGGGGGAAAGGGGGGGGGGGGTGTTCTGAACCCGTCACCACCTTCCCCTGGATTCGCCACTGTTCTCGTATACCAATCACACACCTCGGGCCTTTCCGTCGTAAACTTGGAAAAATAGTTTATTAAATTGTAAATTTTACAGAATAAAGAGAAGCGTAAATTTAACACTTTAAGGAATAGCTTTACCAAGTTAAAGAGTAAAAATTAGAGATTGTAGAGTTGAAATTAAAGTGTTTAAAATGTGATACTAATACGCTTCTGTAAGAATGGGTCGGTACACAATGAAAAGGAAGCAAAAAGGTGATGGAGATCGAGACAATGTGTTGGAAATATTAGAGGAAAAGAAATTTGTACTGATAAAACTTTGAAAGTTTCGTGAGAAAATTGAGACGGGAATACCCGGTGAACAAAAAAAAAAAAAAAGTTAAGTAAAAAATGCAAATGCAAATGAGGCAAAAAATTCTCCATGTACTACATTTTGACACCGCCTCACATAAGGGGCCAGAGGTTTTAATATACTGATTAAAACATTTTCGGTGACGGTGCGGCTCATTAATTTACCATGGTATGCAACTATTATAGTAAGGGACCCTTCCTTCAGGAAAATAAAAATACACGTCATTCAAATCTGAAAATTTATTTTCATTTCAAGTGTACTTGTGTCGTATCGTTTCTATTTGCTTCGTTTCCTTTCTATTTGTCTCGTTTCGTTTTTGTTTCGTTTTGCACTTTACATGGACCCACAGATGGATGCATGAGAAATGTCTGATGAACGGATTGCGTGTTAGACGGGAAGACGTGCGTGTTGCTATGTCTTTGATGGATCGGACAGCTGTCTCTTCAGATATATACCAAGTTACTTTCAATATCAAAAATTATTATACCCCTTGCAAACGAAGTTTGGGGGGTATAAATGAATCACCATGTCCGACTGTCCGTCCGTCCCGATTCGTGTCCGGGCCATATCTTTTATTGAGTGGATGGATTTAGATAGTATTTCACAGGATTGTTGCTCATGACCCAAGGGTGTGACTCGACCTTGACCCAAGGCCATAGGTCAAAGTCACTGTGTTTATATATACATATAAACACGTATACTGCATACGTTTAATGACATTATACGCGCACAGTTTAGTAAACTGTGGCCACGATTTAATAAACTGTGGCCACAATTTAGCTAAACTGTGCCCACAGTTTAGTAAACTGTGGCCACGATTTAGCTAAACTGTGGGAACGATTTAATAAACTGTGCGCACAGTTTAGTAAACTGTGGCCACGATTTTTCGCACATGTCCGCTTACAGCCACCATAACTATCTATTTAAAACCATATCTTTATTCCGCTTCTCTATTTGTCCCATTGCGGATAAAGATCTGGCGAAACCCCGTAAGGGGTCATGTTCTGGTGAACTCTGATGACGTTTCAGTCACCGAAACCGTTATTTCGCATAGCCAATCGCTGACTCGGCTAGGCACGTGATAATGACGCAATATGTAACAAACACAGTTTAAAAACTACCGTGTAGGTCAGCATGCTGGGGATGTGAATTTCATCCCTAGGAAATTGTAGCCGATCCACTGATCGGCTGGAAATCAGAGTTCACCAGAACATGACCACTTTCGGGGTTTCGCCAGATCTTTATCCACAACAGGACAAACAGAGAAGCGGAATAAAGATCTGGTTTTAACCTGATTGGTAAATACAAAATGTACCAGAATACAAAACTAATTTATAGGATTTTTGTGATTTTTCAAGATTAGAATGGGGGAGGGGGTTATGTAATAATGAGCTTTATCCTTCAGAACTAATTTTAAAATATTATATTCATGAAACTAGATGAATATAAATTACCTAAGCTCTCTATAAACGTTCCATCTTCGACCAGACTTGTCATTTTGTTAAGGCAGTCAGTTGTTTTCAAATCAGCAAGTTGTACTCAGGTGAGCGAAAAAGGCCCACTTGGGCATCTCGGTATGTGGAAGGATGTATTAACCAAACTTCTCAGCCATATTTGCTGCAAAATCTTTTTACTAGTAAATATGTGACCAAAAGGGGGAGGGGCGGCCCCTTCTAATTTGAATATGAAAGCTGTATTATTTTTTGTATATCGACTATGGTGTTATAGATGAAGTATATGAAGTACAACTATCTTCTATCTGTGTGTTAATGAATTTATTTTACAAAACATATTGATAAACTGCAAAAGAAGCGATGAAAAATAAAAGAAAAAAAAATGAATAAAAAAGAAAGATATATTCTGAGACATACAGCTAGGGACGTATACAGATATATTTACGCTCGTGATACAACACGTGTGATGTATGTCTCTGCTCTATCACAGGTTAAATTTCAATGAAATGCATTGTTGACATAAACAAGTCCCCAAAGTCACCAGTTGTAGTCATATTCTATCCAGTTACTTTCGTCGTAAATGCCGTTTTTACTCCCCTTGTATATTAACTGCACAGCTGATTTCGGAATGGAGCCCTTTATCAAAACCTCGTCGAAATTACTTGCAAAATTTCGGGCTCGAGAGCTGGTAAGAAGGCATCTGGCCGTCGCTGCGTCAGTCAGATCGATTATTTCCGTGGAAGGATTTTCTATCTTCATTGTGACTAAATCAATTTTTACTATTTGGATATTGTGAAGTGCACCGTAAATTTTCAGTCCGACTAGTTTTTTAATGGCGTATAAATTAGTGGACGTTGAAATGTATTGAGAACTCGTTTTACTTCCATATGCCACATGATAGTCTACAGAGACGTTAGCGTATGGCTTTTTGGCTGATATCCCGTACTGAAAATCTTCGTAGTCTCTCAATAACCGAAATACTTTTTTGTATTTCAGTTGTGGCTGAAAAAAATGCAGTATTTCACAATTATAACAAATTTAAAATGCAATTATCTGTTTTTACGTCTTTGGTAAATGCGATATTAGAAAATACAGGGATTAAGTCAAGGCAAAAGTAGATATCTAAATATTGTTGACACTTTCGTCGAATGTCGAGGAATTTAGCACAAAATGATTTTGATGACGTCACGCAAGTTTGGACAAGTCGGACATTGTGATTAAAATGATACCCATTGATATATTGGGTGGCTTTAAAAGTATAACCCATTCCAGCCGCACTTCTGTATATACTTTTATGTAAGAAGTTAAACCCCCCCCCCTCCTTTTTGTGATTAGTTTGAATACGTATGACTCAGTGCGTCCTGATAAACATTCTGGCGATTTGTTACATTTTAACTAGAAATCTGCTTTATGATAACTAAATTAGTAAATGAATAAATTACAATCGATGAATAGATATCTCTTTTCTCGCACCAGAGATCGACTAATCCCGTTTTTGATCAGTACTGGAAAATTCTATCCGGAACACTTTGTATCCTTCCGCGCGTCGTCTGCATTGTTTACAAACAAATGAAACAAGGCGACTCACGATTTTTGCGTCGGAGAGATAGTCAACATTGTGTGTTATCGTTAAGTTTAATGTTGAAAAATCCTATCAAAATATAAAGTTTCTTCCTGCATATCATGGTGTTTTACTTTATTGCGGCGGGCTATCTTTTAATTCAATCTGTGATTCGGCCATCAAAGGAAGTAAACAAAAACATTGAAAATATCTATAGCCTACATCGAGCTGCTGAGGTGCGAGAAAAATAATCAAGCACTGGTTTGAGTTCCAGATAGAAAAAGATCAGTCTCGGGCTGGATGAATCATCATATCTCAACCTCGGATAACGCCTCGGTTGAGATTTGTTGATTCATCCAACCCTTGACTGATCGTTTTCTATCTGGAACTCAAACTAGTGTTAGATTCTATTAATCTATAATGGAATGATCTTATTGCGGTTGTCGAATGTCAATAAGCAGGTGTGGCCTAGTGGATAAGGTGCTCCGCTCGTGATCTAGAGGTCCCGGGTTCGACTGCGGCCCTGGGCACACCGGTATTCTGTCTTTCGGATGAGACAGTAAAAACCGAGGTCCCGTGTCACGGTAGGCATGGCACGTAAAAGATCCCTCATTGCTTCGGGTGGGTCCGTTGCAAAGGTCTAAATTTGTATGCAATGCATCAGGCACATGCCGTCACCATATACGTGAAATAATCGTAGAGTGACGTAAAACAGTAATCAATAATAATAATAATAATAATCGAATGTCAACAAGCTACCAAAACTTTGCTGCTTTTAAGCCTACATCAGATAAATACTCACCACAACTCGAGGAGGAGGAGGAGGCGTGTAACTTGCCGGCGGTTCTCTTCTCACATTAGATCTAATGTCAGGTTCCCATCTGTAACTATAAGATGACGACGTCGGTGCATGTCGTGGGGGAGAAGCAAACGAACTGAATTGATCCCTAGAATCGTCTGATGAATTAGTGTCTTTTCCGTCTTCTTCTTTTACGCCAAATATAGCCCGAAATATCCTTCCTAAAAACGCCAAAGCCATTTTGACCACTGTGGTTTTGAAAAGTTAATACACAACTCACTGATGTCTTACTTTCGTTTTGTCTGCCCATTAATCCATTATCTCCGTTGTCCTATGCTGACTTTATTTTCTGAAAATAATCCGTGCACTTTCTGCATCGGGTGCGCAATTAGATTACGTTTTCGGAAAATGCAGTGTTAATATTAGTAACGCAATAAAAGAGAGATAATCCAAACAAAAATATATGAAAATCTATGTTGAAGTCTTCAAATTATTGGAAATGTTCAAGTTAGTAAGTTGAATTTTCAGGATAGTTTCTTGAATTTTCAAAATAGTTAGTTTGAAATTTTAGGTAAGTAAGTTGAATTTTCAAGATAAAATAAAAAATTACGTGGCCCTTCTTCTGTAGAAGTCTGGTAGTTCGTGCTGGCTCTCACCCATTTCCTTGTCTTAGTCCTCTGCTGCAGTCCAATAACATTTCAAAATGAGACCTGTTTTAAAAGTTTTATCATTAATTATAATCTTGTTATATTTAAGATTAGAATAAAAGAATTAGCATATTCTTGGTACGTAGTCTACGTCATTTTCTATTCCGAATCGAAATATATATTACTCACAAAATCGCGTTGTATTATTATTATTATATAGCGTATATCAAGCTTACTGCTTAGAAGCATTATAGTTTAGATGTAACCATGTTAATAAGAAAAGTAATTATGGGTAATGAAAAGTTACAGTTTCGTAAATTCAGATTTCAGAACCATTCTCTATCCAGTGTTGCCGTTTCTTTTATGTTTTATTGTTATTGATTATTTTACTTATTTATTATTGGGGGGGGGGGGGGGGGGGTTTGCTTTGATTTTGGGGTTTTAATTTCTATTTGTTTTCTTATTTATTTATTTATCTATTTATTTATTATTGATTTATTTATTGAGGGCGGGGGGGGGGGTTGATGAAGGAGGACAGAGTGGTGTTATAAAAATTATTAAAATGTGTTGGGAAAAATACGGATAGGGAGGCAGATATTCCGGAGTAACATACTCATACAAAAAAGGAAAAAAAAACAATAAATAAAAATAAAAACCGACTTCCGAATCGATGCAAAACTCACACAAGAACATGAAGTCTTCCCAATAACAGCACTTTTTTTATAATTCGTGTGTACATGTACAATGATTTTTAGGAAAGGTTCGCTCTTATATAATTGCACATCAATGTTCAATATTTTCCAGTGGCCGAGAGAGTGTTTCTAATATACCTCAATTTTATTTTCGGAGGAGTAATGGTACATTACGCGGAATTTCCTTTCTAGATTGCAAAAAAGTTATGTCAACTCACTTATTGCTAATCTAGCTGAATGTTTGCTTGGTCAGAATTTCTTGGGAGTATACCCTGGATTGGATCCGAAATATCCGTGAGACAAAAGCGTTGAATAATTTTTTGGGGGGAGCTGCTATAAACCCCTCAGCAAGGGGTACTGAATATGCAGGTTGCTGCACTGGGTACATGTATGGCTGTTGCACCCCGGAATTATCTGAAATAAATGAGTATTCAATAATCATTTAATTTTACATGTAACACGCATTTTGATTGGTATAAAAATTTGTGGGAATATCTCATCCACGAAATGTTTTCTCTGACGACGTAATGTCCCGTGTTTTCTTAACTGTGACGTCAATATTCACACCACTGCGACAGAAATTTACAGATGTTGAGAAATAATACATACATATCGTACCAATTTCTGAGAATATAAAAGATGTTTGAAAGGAATTAAATGATAAGGAATGAATCTAATTTGTTTTTCGTTGGATGGGGGTATACCACGAAAAAAAAAAAAAAAAGGACGGAAAACTTAGGCATCTTGCGCTACGCACAATGATGCAGTTTTCCGTCCCTTTTTTTCGTGGTATACCTCCGTCCAAGGAAAAAATTAGATTCATTCCTTAATGAACTTGCAAATAACAGAAATAGTTTTATTAATTTCTCCGCACATAATTATAAGTATACTTTCAAATTTCAACATATCATTATTACCATTTCAAGAAATCAATGAAGATAATGCTTTATGGTGGACCTTCATATATCATTTCATCATTCTATCTTTACTTTGGATGAATACGCAGTTTCTCATCTACTAAAATCCGTCATGGATTTTGTTTGTTGTCAGTTGAAAAATTGCTTACTACCAGATTCTGGACCCTACGTTTGGTATACCTTGAGGCCGAGGAGTTGAAGTTGTGTTTGAAATGTTTTACGATATATGTATCAAGGCAGTGGACATTACTGAAGCCGTAAAAATGGAGGGATACTATTTGCAAGTCTTGATTAAAAAGGGAATTAAGAAAGAAATGCACCAATTCGCTACTGAAAACTTGAAAGCAAAAAGAAAAGGCTTTTGGATAGAAACGGAAATATTTTCGCGTTTGGGGAATATTTTATGATGACTTTTGTGTAATAATTCTGCAAAAGACCAACTTGTGCCCCATTCTCGGATAGGTGCGTTCGTGCTTCCTCTTCAACCCATCCCGTAACCCACGCTCCTACGATATGAAATTCACGAAATAATTTTAGGTTTACCTTCTTTATTTTCGAGAGTTATCTCTCTTTGAATATAGCCAGTCGTAATAAAAATTTAATCAAGCACGATATGGTTAAATAGAAGATGCATTTTAACCTCAAAAGACGTATATACATGTATTGCGTTAAAAGAAATTAGATTTTTAGTATTGACCCTACTGTACTTACCGGACCATCACCGCACTCCCTGTTTAAATAAAGCAAAGTGTAACAAAATGTGAGCTAGGCATCTATTTTACCATTGATTGATCGGTTATTGTTTTACGTCACTCTACGATTATTTCACATATACAGTGATTGCATCTGCCTGATGCATTGCATAGAAATTTCTACAGAAGCAGCGAGGGATCTTTTATGTGCCACGTCTACCATGATACGGGACCTCGGTTTTTATTACCTCAAGCGAAAGACATATCACCGATGTGTCCAGGGCGGGAATCGAACCTGAGACCTCTAGATCACGAGCAAAGCACCTCATCCTCTAGGCCACACCAGCTTCTCATCTGCTTACATGTTCAGTCAAATCTCTGGTTTGTGGCAGCCAAAGAGTAACAGGCATTCTGAGAGTTTTAATATGTGTCTTTTAGCTAGAGTTGCTCACTTTTTTCTTTCGTTTTTAGTCCTGTGCCAGTGAAACTGGAAGGTACTATAGTGTTTGTCATTGTCCGTCCGTCCGGATGGTTTCCAGACAATAACTTCAGTGAGGAATGACCAATTTGCTTCAAACTTCATACAATGTTAGTTTATATAAAGATCTAACGTGGGAATGATTTTGGGGTCAAAGGTCAACTCGAAGGGTCACTCTTACTAAAAACAGACGTTTATCATTGTTTCCAGATGATAACTTGAGTTAGGAATGATAGATTTCTTTCAAACTTCATATAACGCTATCTCATGTAAGGGTCTAGGGTGCGATTGATTTTGGGGTCAAAAGATCAATTCTAAAAGTCATTGTTACTAGAAATAGACATTTATCACTGTATTTCAAATGTCAGATAATAACTTGTGTTAAAAACGATTAATTTCTTTTAAACTTCATATAAGGCTAGCTTATGTGAAGGTGTAAGGTAAAAAAGTCAATTATAAGGAATACTGTTACTAAAAATAGACATTTATCACTGCATTTTTGTTGCCAGATAATAACTTGAGTTAAGAATAATTGGTTTCTTTTAAACTAAATACAATGCTAGTTTATGTATAGGTCTAGGGCGGGATAGATTTTGAGGTCAAAAGGTCAACTTTAAGTGTCTCTGTTACTAAAAAAAAAACGACATAGGCATAGTTCAGTAGTAGACTTTTTACTTAAAATAGTGAATCATCACTGTTTCAATTTCCAGATGATGACTATAGATATTGATGCCAGATATGAATAAAACGATGCTATATTTTTGTTGTTAACATTTGGAAAGGTGATTTGTGTGATTTCGGTTCGATAATAGTGATGAAGAAATGTTTTGTGCATTTGTGTATATGGTCAAAAGGTTACCAAGTTCACATTACTGTTTCATGTTGCTAATAAGCTATTAGTCACTTCGAAGGTACAGGTTGTAGCAAGAGACGAGTGTTGCATGCAACAATGACTGTAAGCTGGTTGTTTTGATATCTGTAAGTATGGCAAAGAAAAGTGTGGAAAACTGATTTTGAACAAAGGACAATAGCTCTGGAAAAAGAAGGCGGGCAACCGTGACCAAAGTCGAACTTGATCTGTAACTCCTAATGGGGAAGCTTGCTATCACATATCAGCTTGATATCTGTAAGCATGACCAAAAAGTGCGGAAAACTGAATTTGAACAAAGGGCAATAACTCTCGAAAAAGTTTGCTACCAGGTTTCAGCTTGATATTTGTAAGCATGTAAGAAAATTCGCGAAAACCAGTGTGACAAAAAGACAGACACACAGACTGACAAAGTGGAAACCTGTTTTATTGTATGAAAATCAATAATGTATAATATATATAACGAAATTAGTTTTAAGCTACATATTTTGAATTATAATAATTAGTTTTAAGCTACATATGCCGAATCCGTGCGTACGCCGAACTACGCCACTGTGGGCCGTTTCACAAAGAATCATACGTACGATATTTTACGTACGTACAAAATAATTCCTTAAGACTTAAGGAAGTTTTTTGTTCGTACATAAAATATCGTACGTATGACTTTGTAGAGTGGCAACCGTTCTCAATTTTCTCCTTTACGTTTCACTTCACTTCATTTCCAACGTATTAAAGTAAAAAAGGAAACCCGGAACGGCTCTGCCAGTCTACTGACTTTGACTTTGTAGTTACAGGTATCAATGTAGCAATTATTTTCCATAGGGCTACATGTTAATGAATGGAGAAGTTTCTATATGAAAGAGGATCATTTTAAGCTTCCTCTACATTTCAATAAACAGAGAGCCCCCCCCCCCCACTAAAGAAAAAAAAACCACACACACACACATACATACACACACACACACACACACTATACCTCACCGTGACTTTCCATTTTCAAAATTTGCCTTGTTTGAACTTACCCTCAGTCCGCCGAAAATGTGCTTGCAGAAAATACCTTGAGCCTTGATATGAAAAACACTGACCCATTACATAAATATTGTCACCTGTCAACAGATAGACCATAAATAGCATTTCCATCAAAAAGATGAACCTGGCATTTATATCCACTCAGAAGCCTAGGATTTTTCATCCCGAGCAGGACTTAGGGTAGCCAAAACGCTTACATGACTCCAGTCAGGGTCAATTGGTACATTGATACCAATAAGGTCACGTGATTTAAGGATGTGACGCCGGTCGTAGTCCTTTTTGACCTCCTACTACCTTCGAGTATGACGTATGGCATAACAATCACAACACTTCCTTGGCGTGCTATCAACTATTGCAACTTATATTTTAAGTGTGAGTGCACTCCTTGGTTTTATGCCAATGTTATCAATTTTCGTGCAAATTGCAAAATGGATGCAGGCAGATATCAATCTCTTTTAAACACAGTAACATAATCAGAAATGGAAACTGTCTAATCACCCAACATACGCCAGCCCTTAACTTCTGTAGCCAAACTAAGTCTACCCCTTGTGATATTAAATTATTAAAGTTTCATATTCATTTGTAAAGTCATTCCCGCATGTTGTATCAGATTACATTTGAAAAGTTCATATCGAGTAATTTAAATTTTTAATGAAAACTTCAGTCAGAAAAGGGCAATAACACAAATCATCTGCCGAATATAGATAATGAATTGTCTTAATCATCCTTCTGCAAAAAAAGCCCCCCCCCCAAAAAAAAGGGGGGGGGGGGGGAGAAGAAGATAATAACAACAACAAAGCCCGTAGAATTCAGTTTGTTGAGTGACTATCGAGAAACGTCACATTTGATTATTCCATCTACAAATCTACTGTGGAGACGACACAAGTTTGGTTGGTTGGTTGATTGGTGTTTTACGTCGCTTTTAACAATATTTCAGTTATATCACGACATGGAAGCAGGAGGTTACCAACCTCTTAAACATAGTGGCGCAACCCGGGAATCGAACCCGGATCGTCGGCGCCGCAAGCCAAGCACTTGACCACTACATCAAGCCTGCCCAAGTTTGGTACATTGCTCAATGAATTCGATCTCAATAACTATGTTGCCATATTTCTGCCATCTAACAGTCAGAAAACTAAGTCGACTTGTCATATGTTCATGTGGGCAGGTCGACGTAGATGTTTTGACGAATAGACTTAATATCTGACGATTCGACATAGTTTTGTGTCCCCTCTTGAAAAGTGGGGGAAAGGGGGAGGGGCGTTCATTCTGGCCCCCTCCCCCTTTCGCCCTTGATTTATAATAAATTGTTTTGTTCATATAAATCAATTCATGTGACGTTATACAATAAAGATATTTTAAAATCACCTAGAGGTTACATCCGTATAAGGTAATGCAGATCATTCGCACTTATTCGTCACGTTTAAACCTCTGTATCATATGCAACATGTCATTGTTTCTAATGAAATTCCGCAACCAAAGTCGATTGCAAAATTATTTCATTGTATATACATTGATTGAATAATACATGTAGATGGCATTTAGCTTAGTTGGGTCGGTTTACGTGGATCATAAGACAGTGCTTGCGGTCATATTTCCAAATTCGTATAACTATAGAAAATATACCCGTTCTGATACTACGTGTTCCGCATAACGTCGATCCACATTCTGTCCATTTATGCAGTATTGAAATATTTGCGTCTAGACGAGGGACGGGGTATGTAAGACATGTGCGGCGGGTGTTGCTAGCCAAACTAAAAACGCTAAAATACTCCTCTTGGTCCATCGATGGTATTGAACTATGTGGCCCTCGGAATAGAGCAAGAAGAAATTTTAATTTATGTGCCTCGAATCACTAGCACAGCCTTTATGTACTCGCATATATCTCCCCCCCCCCCTTCCACACACACACACACACACTCACAGACGCATAAAAAAAAAGAAAATTATGAAAGAAAGAAAGAAAGTAAGAGAGAAAAAAGAAAGAAAGAAAAAGGAGAGAAAGATAGAAAGAAAGAAAAAGGAGAGAAAGAAAGTAAAGGAGAAAAAGAAATCCAATGGAACTGGAAAGAAACGAGAAAATTTAACAGTAGCCATCTCGTTAAAATTCAGTGTCCTCACATTTTCATAGTTTTGTTTCAAAATATATAAAGCAAGCTGGCACCACATTTATATTCAGAACAACGTTTCGTCCCATCTTTTGTAAATGTATGAACAAGGTTATACACAATTGGAACTATCCTTCCATAAAGTTCTTTTATATTACCGTCTTTGTAGACACATGGGTGAGTTGATGCTTTTAAGATATACATACATGTATATAGTTGGAACAATATACCAAGGATCATGTCATATCCCCCCCCCCCCCCCCCCCCCCCCCCCCCACTATCGTGCATCTTGCCATGATTACAAGGTAAGAAAAAGGCACTGTTACAAATGTTGACAAGACTTGGTAAAACAATATTAGTTCACGTTTCAGTTCATGTTTCGCACATTAAAGAAACAATTATGCAAAACAGTATCTCATAGCCTTTCGTGTACGTGTGTTGGTCAAACATAAAGACATGTCATATACCAATTGAAAATATGTAAGTTGTCAGAGGAAATCAATAAAAGCAATAAATAAAGACAACTTTATTGTAAAAACATGATATATATAAAAACAATATATACTTTGAGTACATTGTTAGAAAATGCCCCCCTCCCCCCTTAAAAAAAGAGATCAAAACTTACCCCCCCCCCCTTATAAATACATGTACATGTATATAAATAGAATAAACAACTGATGTTCGACACTGAATTAAACTAATAAATGAATATACAAGAGGCCTATAGGGCCTATATTTCTTATATATACATGATGATATTATCTTGCTTTATGGGTTTTGATTAATGACATTTGCTTCTACACTTTGAATCATTAACCTTAAGGATTTTTGTACAGGCCATACCAAAAAGATAAAAAAAACCTCATAAACCACCCGAAAATCAAATCATAAAAGAAAATTTGGTAATCAAAAAAGATTGCATCCTACAGGGCTTAAAAATAGTAGGAAATATATTCATAATTTCCTTAGTGTTTTTTCTCTTTTCTTATCTTACTTTTTTGTCTCAATTTACTGTTTGTGTTTAGTTTTCATTCCCTTGTTTAACATTTTACACACACACACACACACACAGACACACACACACGTACACACACACACACAGACACACACCACAAATGCATTTACACACCACACATACCCAAACTATATAAATGTTTAGATATCCCACAGGGAGTCCACAATAAAAACAGCAAATTTTAAAAAAAAATGTTTACATAGATAAACACATAAACGTGTATAAGTAAAATCACTCTTTTCTGTAGTTATGATTCTTCACTTCAAACACTCATTGTAATCAAGAACAATGTGTGTGGCAAGTCATAATGAAAAAATTCTACAACTTTGGCGTGGGGAGTGTGTGTGTGTGTGTGTGTGTGGGGGGGGGGGGGGCGTTGATTTGTCCGATGTGAGTTCTTCAGTTTATTTCATTGAATTGTTCATCATAGGCGGATCTAGAAATTTTTGAGAGGGGGTTGCAACTCCCATGACTAATGTTCTGCACTATTCGGTCTGGAAGGGGGAGGGGGCTACAGCTCTAAAAATGATCGAAAATGACTTTTTTAGGAAAAATTATCCTACTAAAAAAAGGGGGGGGGGGCTGTTGCAACCCTTGCAATCCCCTCTAAATCCGCCAATGTTCATGTTGTTGACACTATGTATACATATGATTCCAATGTCATAGATAATTCTACCCTTCGAACTTCGATTGCTTAACCAAATACATTTATGTATATTCTATGTTTCTGTTCTATATATCTTCCATATCGAACAGTATTGAAATAATAGCCCTATCGAAAAGTAGACAAGTAGAATGAAGGTGGTTGCGCACATCAGTATTTTTCAGGTATTGGTGGGTATGCAGATGGAGGAGGGACCGCATAGTCCCCGAGTGGGGGAGCAGAATATCCAGACTGTTGTGCCGGATGCTTGTACGGCTGTTGCATTCCGGGATTATCTGAAACAAATAAACGTGGATGTATCAGTTTTTCATGTTCACATACATAATGTCTCTCGTAAAACGCTAGTAAAGTGGAGAATTAAAGGCAAAAAGGGGTGTAGGTCAAAATAACAATAGGAAGGGGCGTAGGTCATCATAATGCCATCATTTACACGCGTTCGTGCCCAAGAATATGTAGACAGACCTACTTTTTAGACAAATTGCTATGCAACTCCAGCTTGATGTCTTTGGTAAAAATAGGAAATCAGTAATCTGAGTCAAAAAGTCAAAGATCCTTGTATATGTATGAATATGATAGCTCGTTCCACCAGAGATATTTTGTATGCTTGAATATGTAATGTGTTTATTGTACGACTGTAACATATATTATTGGTGTTTTGTAAATACATGTATATATTTATTACATTGATGAGACGTACGTCTCAAAATAAATGAACTGAATTGAAATGAAATGACTTCCACCGAACACCATATACATGTATCATATGCCAAAGATCTCCTGGGTAGAAAAAAATTCACAATGTTGGATGAGGGGGTCAAGATCATGTTTCGATGAATACTTCACTTTGCTAAAATCTTGCTATTCTCATACAATCTCTATACAGAGTTTCAGTCCTTACACTCCCTTTATGGATTGTAAAGGAACAACAAGTCTGTATCGGTTGGAAGCAGGAGGCAACCAACCTCTTAAACATAGTGGAGAAACCCGGAAATCGAACCCGGATCGTCGGCGCCGCAAGCCAAGCGCTTAACCACTACACCAAACCTGCCCCAACTCTGCTTCGGAGATTGCTTCTCATACAATTGAGTCCGAGTACAGCAGTCGGTAGGGTGCCAGGCTCATGACCAAAAGGTTCCGAGTTGGTATCTCACCGGTGACTCGGCGGTAATTTTTGTTTTGTTTGTTTGTTTTTTTTTCTTTTGGGGGGAAAGGGGGGGGGGGGGTTGGAGACAGTAAAAACAAAAGTAGCGTGTCATGGTAGACGTAACATGTCAAAGACTCCTCACTGCTTCGGTCGGGTCTGTTCTTCATTCCTGTGTTCGATGTATCACGATGACGTTACTATACGAATGAAATAACCCTGGTGTGTAGTCAAACAAAATCAATCAACAGTGGCGTAGCTCGGCAGTGAAAAGTAGGGGGGGGGGGGGCCGCACAACCTTCCAAAAGTGAAAAGAACCCCCCCCCCCCCAAAAAAAAAACCAAACAAACAAACAAAAAGGGTGTCCCCAGCGGCAACAAAGTCCGAAAAAGCTTTTTAGCACAAAGGTCACAGTGAAGGTCTCAAGGTCATTGATCATGTCTGGTGTCAATTGAAATGGTTTCATTAGTGGAGTATACATGCCAGATATGAAGTCTACCTTTTACGGTTCAAAAGTTATGGCGAAGGTTTACAATAGACAGGACAAAAACAACATGCCCCAGATCTTTCGATCCGGGGCATAAAACACTTCAGTTTGAATTTATTCCAATTTCTCTCTCTGAACAGGGAAGTATAGGCTTAAACTATACATCCTTGCTCTGAATGATTAAATAAAAGACGAATTATTTACTTTAGTGCTTTAGTGGCTACTATGGCTACTAATCAGCAACAAAACATGTTACAGTGTGGTTATTATATTGTGGTTAATTTGTATTTCACACTTTTATGCACAAGTTAACTGGGTGGCATGCACATTAAAGGTCTGTGGCTGCTCATCATGTTAATGTTCACACTTTAATACTTTCCAAAGAAAGCTTCACGGTGCTCGTTCTTGCT
Source organism: Pteria penguin (assembly GCA_035048485.1). Classification (NCBI taxonomy): domain Eukaryota; kingdom Metazoa; phylum Mollusca; class Bivalvia; order Pterioida; family Pteriidae; genus Pteria; species Pteria penguin. The sequence goes on along the minus strand of CM068588.1, from coordinate 19,656,907 downwards.
GACGAATTGTCTTGAAATTTGAATGTCAGACACGTTATCAATCAGAGTCTCATCAGAGCACAGGTATGCCCCCGACAGGTGTCGAACCCGGACCTCTTGGTCACAAGCCGAACAACTCATTCACTGGGCTACACCTGTTTATCTCTTTCAGATAAGAGCAAACTATAAAATATAATGCGACTCTATTGCATAATCTCGGACTTGTATAATATCATTCAAAACATAATAAATATTTACAATGGAAGCAATGGCGGATCCAGAATTTCCGAAAAGGGGGGGGGGGGGGGGCAAATGGATATTAGCCCAACTTCTCAGCCATTTTTGGTGCAAAATCTGGTTTTTACTAGTAAATATGTAACCAAAAGGTGGCCCGCCGGCCCCCTAAATCCTCCACTGGGAAGACATCGCACTAATGCATAAGCTGAAAGATATTTTGTTCGCGAAACTGTTGCATAATCAGGATACATCAACCGCCAGTAAAACAGAAAACCTTATCCGTAATTTTGTAGTTACGGATTAGAAATCAGACATTAAAGATATAAAAGAAAATAGTGGGTAATTTTTTTTTAAACCCTCCTGCTTTGCTTTGCTGTAATTATATACTTGAATGACAATGAATCACTTACATGGCTGCATTCCGTAAGAACCTTGGGGTTGTAATGATTGGACCTGTTGTTGTTTTTTGGCTTTTGCGTAACACAAACAAATTATCAGAACAATGATAAAGGTCACAGCTACGATTCCTACTGTAATTCCAATAATGGCACCTACGCCAATGGAACCTCCGGAGTATGATGACCTGTCAATCGAAATCAAAACAGAAAGTATATCTAATACCATAAATAGATACGAAAACAGTAGCGGATCCAGGATTTCCGAAAAAAGCGAGGGGAGGGGGGTGTTTCCACGTGTGAAAGTCAAGTGTAAGGCAAAATATTCAGGCATTTTGGGTTCAGAATCTGTATTACCCATATTATTTCTGATTTTAATCTAGTTAAATTTCGATAATAATATTTCATTGTGCTGGGTTTAAGTGTTTTCAACTTTATCATCTTTATATGCCTTGTAAATTTGTGGCAGAAGTACCTTCCCCTTCCCTCCTCTAAATCCAGTGGAATACTAGTATGATGTAAATAGCATTATTAGTCATATTTGATAACGTACATTCCATATTCTATAGCTGACCCATCATGAATTGTTTTTGTTTATAGATACTTACCCGGTTTGGAAAACAATTACTGGCTTTACAGTACTTGTAGGTAATAATTACCATTCAGGGATAATATACCATCTCATGAACTATATGTGACCTGATTGATTATATGTTTAAGTTCTTTGTTACTTTGAACCACACGACTCATTGGGAAAACAACAGATATACAGATCTACATGCATATGTACAATACATGTACATAATTATACAAACATCCACTATACATTAAAGTAGTTATGGTCCTCGAAAATTTCAGATCACGTGATCATACATCAGACACTATCTAGAACTTGCAAGTGCACCAAATTGAACTCTCATAAAAAAAAACCCCAATTAACACCCATCCCCATTCCATCCAGTTGCGGATCCAGGATTTCCGAAAAGGGGGGAGGACGACATGTGTATTAGCCGAACTACTCAGCCATTTTTGATGCCAAATTTGGATTTTTACTAGTAAATATGTGACGAAAAGGTGTGGGGGGGGGGGGCGCCCCGCCCGGGTCCTCATCTAAATCCGCCACTGCCACCCCTCTCCCAAAAGTAATCACTTCGATTAAAAACAGAAAGAAAACGAGGTCAGGTGTCAAGTTAGACGTTGGCTCTTTAATGATGACTTACTGCTTCCGATGGGTTTGTTGCAAAGGTTTGAATTTCTATGTAAAAATCAGGTAATGGTATTGATAGTAAAAGTTAAAGGCTAGTTGTTCGAAACTTTCACCACTGGTTAACCTAACTTATGGTTAAATTTCATCTGCCTTTATGTTTGAAATGAGAAGACTTAAAGTCATAGTCAAGCAAGTAAGTAAGTAAGTAAGTAAGCAAGTAAGTAAGTAAGTAAGTAAGTAAGGAAGGAAGGAAGGAAGGAAGGAAGGAAGTAAGTAAGTAAGGAAGGAAGGAAGGAAGGAAGGAAGGAAGGAAGGAAGTATTTGTTTATTTGAGTGTCGCATGCCAAATATAACATTATAGGTACATAAAAACAGTACAATACACAATAAATATTCAGCATCCTGCCTTAAAAGACATATGAGACACTATGTAAAGATAAAACACAAATTCATGATACATTTAAAACAATACTTTGATAACTGACTATAAATTATAGAAAAAATGATCATAATACATACACATACACACATATATACACATACATACATACACATATACATACATATACATACACATATACATACTTATACACATATACATACATACACACACATACATATATACATACACATACACACATATACATATGCATATACACATACATACATACATACATACACATACATACACACACACACACACAAACATACATACATACATACATACATACATACATACATACATACATACATACATACATACATACACACACATACACACACACACACACATATGCATGTAAATATAAATTATATATTAATATACTGGTGTCCTGTTTTGTAGCAAATGAAACCAGCACTGTAATTATATAATTAAGATACTTATTGAGAAATCTTACAATTAAAATTAATTTTCTCTCTAACTTTAACCACCGGTTAGTTTAAGCTGTGGTTGAATTTCGAACAACTGGCACCATTTGTTTGAACTTTAGTATTTTGAAAGTTGTTTGAACTTTAGTATTTTGAAAGTTGTGACAGAAAGAATAATTCTTATTATGATAAAAGGAATAATAGATAAATAATTTCCTAAATATCTAATATTTTTAATTAAAAAATGAATTATTATAATATATTATATCCATTAAATCACATAATTAATAATCTTTTTCATGATTAATAAGAAATTATATCAACAATATAAGGATGAATTTAAATGTAAAATTACAATCAATTATAGAGTTTTGAGATGATAGTGAAATCCTATTATGAATTACAATGATAATTTATGAATTTATTACACAATTCTTTCTATTATAAATCTATTATAGATATATAAACTTCTCTTAATAATTCCTTGTCATTATATAAGTAAATGATTTAATAATTTATTATTAATAATAACATCAATTGAAAGGTGAAGGTCACAGGTGATAATTGTAATTTTCGATTTTATTTACACTAAGGCGGTAACACATTATGATTAAAAACTTTTCAAGTATAATGTTTTTATAATATATGCACAATAATATTTTTATAATATATACAAAATAATATTTCTATAATATATGCATATTGATATTTTATAATATATGCACAATATGAATTATTAAAATATATTATATCCATTAAATCACATAATTAATAATCTTTTTCATGATTAATAAGAAATTATATCAACAATATAAGGATGAATTTAAATGTAAAATTACAATCAATTATAGAGTTTTGAGATGATAGTGAAATCCTATTATGAATTACTATGATAATTTATGAATAATTTATTATTAATAATAACATCAATTGAAAGGTGAAGGTCACAGGTGATAATTGTAATTTTCGATTTTATTTACACTAAGGCGGTAACACATTATGATTAAAAACTTTTCAAGTATAATGTTTTTATAATATATGCACAATAATATTTTTATAATATATACAAAATAATATTTCTATAATATATGCATATTGATATTTTATAATATATGCACAATAATATTTTTATAATATATGCACAATAATATTTTATAATATACGCACAATAATATTTTTATGGTATATGTACAATAATATTCATGTGCTCCCAAGTCTTTTCCATTAAAGGTCATGGGAAACCTAGATTATACAAATTTATCTTTTTGCTTAACTAAAATATATATGCTTTAAATAACATACTCATATTTTTTGTTTTTGAAAATAATTACTCGTTCTGGAGATATTGATATTTGAATATAAATGTAAATGTGTGTTGATTCGGCAAGTCTCGCGGATTTTCGTGACTGTGATTGCTATGACGTTATATTAGGTCAATTACTATATGAGCTGTATTCACAACCTGTATGTTACATGGAGAAATGTCGCGCTTGACCTAATGTGACGTTGCAACTTTTTATTTCTGTAGGGGCATTTAACTCTGTATTTACTCTTAATTACTGACTTATAATTGCAATTATGCCAATATGATACAGTAGAAAAATCTGTTTTTAAACAAGAAGGGGTTAATTTGTCCAAGTATCACTATTTTTTACAATAAAAAATTATGTTTCCCATGACCTTTAAATGAATATTATAATATATGCACATTGTTATGTATTTTGACTCTTAAGTCTTCCAAAGAATTAATATCAAGAACTCACGGAAGCCTATTTAAAGACATATTATACGTGTACGATTCATACATTGAGTTGTTTTGAAAGTGAAAGGGGTAGTTTATTGCAACCTTTTGTCCAGTCTTCTTATTTCTACATTTGGTTTACAATTGGTATAATTATATTTCATTGTTTGTCATGTTATTATATCCTTTGTAATTTATAATAATAACATTGCGGATCCAGGATTTTTTTCATTTAAAATTTTGGGAGAAGTTTTTAAAAGTGAGTTTTTTTTTTTATTTGGCTATTTTTACTTTTTTTCTGTTTTGTTTTTTCCCTGTCTTTCCATTCCAAAGTGTTTAATGAAAAGTGATAATGAAATGATATATCATGCAGTATGTTCTTCTTTTCCAAAAATGTTAAATGTGAATTAAGGTGAAAATAGGTATCGTAACCTCCTAGAAGTAACACATTTTCAATTGTTTAAGGACGATCCACAATTGGCGATGACAATCGAAATAGATTACCAGAGTGATCCAGGTGACCTAGTGGAACTAATGTATTATAGAAATAAGTTGTTTAAATCAAAGCCATCGTGAACAAAAATGAATCACAAAGGAAAAGAAGATTAGCTAAGACAAAAAGTGTTTCAGATTTCGAAAAACTCTTGTTTTAGGTAGACTATATATGCATGTCTTGATCCATATGTCCTGAATTGTTCACCTTGATCTGAATTGTTCACCTTGATCAGTATGACCTGTATAGCTTTCTACGATTAGTGTGACCTGAATTACTTACCACGATCTATTTGATTTGAACTTCTTACCTTGGTCTGTATGACCTGAATTGCTGACCACGATCTGTGTGACTTAAATTGCTTACCATGATCTGTGTAACATGAAGTGCTTGTCACGATCTGTGTGACCTGAATTGCTTACCACGATCTGTATGACCTGAATGGCTTATCACGATCTGTATGACCTGAATTGCTTACCTGGATCTGTATGACCTGAATTGCTTATCACGATCTGTATGACCTGAATTGCTTACCTGGATCTGTATGACCTGAATTGCTTACCTGGATCTGTGTGACCTGAATTGTTTACCACGATCTGTATGATCTGAATTGCTTACTACAATCTGTATGACCTGAATGGCTTATCACGATCTGTGTGACCTGAATTGCTTACTACAATCTGTATGACCTGAATTGCTTACCACGATCTGTGTGACCTGAATTGCTTACTACAATCTGTATGACCTGAATTGCTTATCACGATCTGTGTGACCTGAATTGCTTACTACAATCTGTATGACCTGAATTGCTTACCACGATCTGTATGACCTGAATTGCTTACCTGAATCTGTATGACCTGTATTGCTTACTACAATCTGTATGACATTGATTGCTTACTTTGATCTGTATGACCTGAATTGCTCACCTGTATGACCTGTATGACCTGTATGACCTATATGAACTATAGTATCTCCCTTCAGATTCTGAAACAAAAGATTAACGCCGATGTTGAACAGGGTATATATTTAATAGCATCACCTTGACAACAAGAGATCTGTGCTCATGAAGACAAGGCACCAACGAGTCACCGACGGTACTCGCACCGATGACCTTTCGTTCACGAGACAAACACTCTTCTAATTGAGCTACGCCGCCTGCACGTTACAATGTAACATGACACTATACATTCAGTTCAAAAGAAGAAGTAAGACATACGAACAGCTAATTGAAGGGAAGTAATCATTATTTATCAATACATACAGTGAACATAGACCAACGTTAGTGGCGGATCCAGAATTACCGAAAAGGGGAGGGGGACATGTGTGCCCCCTCTCTAAATCCGTCACTGCACGTATAGACTTATATCAAGATTTGTATAAGAAGTTTAATTAATATGTTTATATTTACATATAATTTTTTAAAATTTGTCATAATTGAAAATAATGATAGACATTTCAAACTTGAAAAAAAAATCAAAGATATATATACAGAGAGAGAGAGAGAGAGAGAGAGAGAGAGAGAGAGAGAGAGAGAGGAGGGGGGGTATTCACTTACCTTGAACTGTAATAAACAATATTATTACAAGAAAAAGTATCTTCGCAAGTAAAATTCTTTGATCCATTTTGTCAAGCACTACGCCTTTAAGTTATTTAGAAAAACAATATCAGTAGAGCTATTTACAAATCGGTAATTATTAAGGTGTATGTTTCATGTTATTGTCAATTTAAACCTATGTATGGATGATTGAAGAAATTCTAATGCATCTGAATAGATAAGGGAACACTGCGCAAAGGGTCACAAACATGTATGAAATGTTCTGCTGACGTCACGATTGCCAAATAAATACTGGTGGAACAATCGCAAAAACTGATATCACCTTAACACGATTTAATATAAGAATATGGAGCACGTGTACTTAGTTGGTCATAAGTGCATAGTGTGTGCGTATTTACAAATTGACCAAAAATATCGGATATGTTACGTTTGAAATCTAATTACATGTATATAAATTGGACTTTTCTAACACTTTTCAAGTATTACTATATTTTATCTATTTATTCTATCATATTACTGTAGATAAAATGTATATATGTTTTAATGAAAATAAAAACCCCGTCATGTCCTCGGTAATTTGTATTATTTTATAAGCGTATAGCCTGCGTGTAATAACCTGGTCTGGTCTTCGGTAATTGGTATTGTGATTGATTGATTGATTTTTGTTTGTTTAACGTCACACCACGAATATTTCATGTATATGCTGACGGCATCTGGCTGATGCAGGGCTTACAAATTTTGACCTTTGCAACGGGCCCACCCGAAGCAGTGAGGGATCTTTAACGTGCCACGCACACCTCGGTTTTCACTGTCTCGTCCGAAAGACAGGACACCGGCATGACCAAAGCGGGACTCGAACCCCGGCCTCCCGATCTTTATCTTTATTATAATGCGTATATTCTTCCTACTACTGGTCGGGAAGGTAAATCCGGACGCGCAGTAAATTCGGACGATCGCTAGTTTTGTTACTTTTTGACTATTTCAGACAATTCTAATAGCACAACTTGACAGAACAACATCTGTTTAAACAGAGATTTCTTAAAATTTATCCATGATTTTCCTCGCGCCCGGATTTACCTTTCAGACCAGCACATTGCAGAGATGTAAGTAAGCTTCAGAAATGTGCAGTGCGAGTACTGTTAGACACACCACCCGGCGAATGCGAAATGTTCTGCCTCTAAGTCCATTTTAGGTAAGTCCATTGTGAATCAATGACCGTCTGTTGTCACCCTGATCACTTGAGATATTGACCTGACAGGCGGATCTAGAAATTTTTGAAAAAAAAAGGGGGGGGGGTGTTTCGCAGTCTCCCATGACATATGCTTTGCACTATCGGTCTGAAAAGGGAAGTTTCAGCCCTAAAAATGGTCGAAAATGACATTTTTTTGGGGTAAATTTTTCCGACCAAAGAGGGTATCAATCCCCATCCCTCCCCTCCCTCTAAATCCGCAAATACCTGAAAGTATCCAACTTCAAATCTACGCAGATATATAGTACAGAACATACGCTTAAAGTTTCGTTTCTGGAAATTTTGTAACGAAATATTTCTGCGCATACTTTACGTACATTTATTAAGGTGTTTTATTCACATGATTTATACTGGATATATCTTATTGCACTGGCCGATACTGGGTTACTCGCTTTGATCGAATTTTCTTACACGAAAATGTTATTTAAAGTAAAACCATCTTATATTTTCTAGTTTTTGGACTTTGATTCATCATTTTATAGTCAGGTTTTCGGGCTTTATAACTAAATGTTAAACAAATACTACCTCTCAGCGTATCGATAAGTTTTGAGACTGACAATAAGGTTTTAAATTCATACATACATACATATATATATATATATATATATATATATATATATATATATATATATATATATATATATATATATATATATATATATATATATATATATATATATATATATATATATATATATATATATTTATTTATTAGACACTACTTCACTACTTCGAAGATTTACAACAAAACTTTTGAAAATATGAAAATATTGTACCACAAATAAGATACCAGCGTCGGAATATGTTTTTCTCTGCCATTTCCCGCCCAGATGATGAATATTCATGAGCCATCAATCATGTGACCGCATTAACACGACAAAGATTTCTTTATTCACGTCTGTTTTCTACTTTTCTTCTCCGAATCGCTTTACAAATACTTTCTTCCCTGTTTCCTTTCCACTCTCTCCATTTTGTTGATATTTTGATATATGTGTCGCTTCGGAATTTATCATTGCACATGCGCGAAGGGAAATAAGGACAGTTTATGTGCACCTCACAAAAATTCCTTTTATTTTATAAATAAGGCATGAACTTTGCAGAAGTAAAGTTTTAAATTCTTGTATTAACTAAAAGTTTATATCTTTGGGAAGCCTACAAAATAGCAAATCAATCATCTCCGTTACAATAGCTGTAAATTCAGGTTATGAGTGACATGTATCTTTAACGAAATACATGTACCTTAACAATAAAAATTTAAATTTTACGTACTAAACAAGATTTCTGAAGACTAATGGTACATAAATAATTTTTTTGAGGGGATGTTAAAATTATTTTGTCAGGGGGGATAGGACCTCATGGACCTTTCTCAGATATGAAAACTTGTTTTGAAATGAACATTACTTAAATATGAAAACTTGTTTTGAAGTTCTTTTGGATAAAAGCCGGTGTGGCCATGGGTAAACCTGTGTTTCATGAAAAGAACCTTCACTACTTCGGATGGGTCTGTTGCAAATGTATAGATTTCTGTGCAATGCATCGGGCAGATGGCGTCATCATATCCATGAAATAATCGCAGAATGACATAAAACAATAATCCACTTTAAAAATCAATCTTTTGGATAAAAAAGGTATACATCTTTAAAGATACTTCTAGTCTTCCGTTCACAATACCTTACAATATTAATGACTATGTTGATATTTCCATTCAGTCTCCTCAAGTTATTTTTGTGTAGAGATAGGGATAGAAAATAGGACCGGCAAAGATCATTTAGCGGTAGTTAGGGAAAAAACCCAAACAAACGTAAAAACAAACAAACAAACATAAAAACAAACAAACAACACCTAACCCCCCCCCCCCCAAAAAAACGAAACACACACACACACACACACACACACACACACACACACATAAGAAAAAACAAAACAAACAGAATGTTGTTCGCCTGATCAAGGACTTATAAACAAGTTATTGGCCTGATATGCTGAATATATTTTTTTTTTATTTTTTTTTTTTTGTTTTTGTTTGTTTTTGTTTTGTCTGAAGAAGTCTTTCCGTATCACGTCCTTCCTTTATTTAAATCCGTATGAGTAATATTATGTATATATGCGTTAAATCATAAATGCAGTGAAGTCCTGCGGCCACGGTGTTCAAAAATGGAAATCAAGATTCAATTTTCACTTTTAAACTATTTTATTCTTTATTAAATTTAAGCCATCCGGCTTATCAGTATACAATATATATACCAATACATGAATTTAGCATCAGATACATAAATATATGAACATTTAAACAAAGAAGAATGCAAATACACATTCTTATACAAACGGTGAAAATATAGTTGCCTTTACACACAATACACAAATATAAACGTATTAATACCATGGTTGAAGTTATTGGAGAGAATAACAACAACAACAAACAACAACAACAACAATGAATTATATGTTCAGCTGTGGTCACAGTAAAGAATTTCTTAAGATGTTAGCTTTAAAAATGTATTTGCCCAGATTACAAAGCTCTTTCAGATTATGCGTTGAAAGAAGTTGTACTAATTTGAAAGCAGACGGGCGTTTCCAAAAATATGGCTTTACATATTGTTTATGTAAGTCAATATACACGGGACATTACATCCTTGCTGATATCATAAAACCTCTTAGCTTACTTTACCTCTGTTTTCTTCCTTCTGTATGTGTTACATGCAGCATGCATGTTTATTTTATTTTTCATAAAATAAAGGGCCTAAATGAATTCGTGGTAAACTTACAAGCAGCAGGAAAGATAACTGACCTTTAAACGGAAAGGGAAGATTTCCGTTAATGGTTCTTTCTTTGGTTTAGCTTTAGAGAAACGTAAATGAGAAAACCAAGAACGGGTGTCTGTTTAAAGATTAACTTCACCGTACAAGCTAGCACACCTTTATTGGACTGAACTGGTATTGTGTCATTGATAATCATTCTACTCATTAAAGAAAAAACATTATTCTATACATAATGACACTTAGATTTTGTTAGATTTTGTCTTCTTATCTACCGAATTTCCTCTGGAATAGTTACCGTGCAACGGTCCGAACGGAGAGAGATGGCAAGTTTTACCGTCTATTTCTATTGCACTGTAACTACCCACCAAACAGACTTGGACTACCATATCCCTTTCATTTATAAAGACCCCTACTTCAATGCACTTTTACAAATACTCATTTTCCGTCGTTTTATGTGGCCAGTTGGCCTTGACTTAATCTCTTTTGAGATTCTTGCACGTAGCCATTTTATTGAGTACAGGTGAATTCGGCACCAAGTGAATTTGGCACCAAGTGTCCGGCACCCGTTAGTGATTTTGGCACTTAGGGAATTTGAGACCTGGTGATTTCAGCACCTATCATATATATTGTCTTGTACAATTATACAAAAAAAAATTCTTACTTCTTTTTTTGGTGATTTCAGCACCTGTTCTTACACATATTAATGATGAATTACTGGTGATTCAGCCATTAGATCCAAATACAGGTAAGTTTCATGTTCATCGAGGGTCAATTGCGTTGTTATAGTATAACAATCTGAGTGATTGTGATCTAAATCTTTGAGTTTGTCGCTGTGTGGATGTGGTAGATTTATTAATACGGCAGAGTCAGGTGAAAGTGTCGATTACCTTGTAATATATGGCTGTTCGGCATTTTATTCATGGCTTCCTTTCCAAAATGCTGCTAGTGGATGTCATTTTAACTATACCGTTTGGCTTCCCTTTAGTGCTATATAGCATTGATCAGTGTCAAAATTTAACTTATATGACATACTTTTCCCAATTTTGGCTTCAATAGGCTGCAAAAGCATAATCCAATTCTAATAAACAAACAGACTTCAAAAGGAGACACATATGTGAAAATGAACATAAATGAAAAAAAAATTCAAACGTCTATTTTTAAATAGGAATGACTCGAAAATAAAGGTGACGAAATCACCAAACATAGGTGCCGAAATCACCAACTACTGGTGCCGAAATCACCACTGAATTCACCAGATGCGGAATTGACCACTTTACAAAGTGCCAAAATCACATGGTGCCGACTTCACCTGTATTTGTTTTATAATGTTGTAGTTTACTATTGCCACTCGCCAGATAATCTCTTTTGAGATTCTTGCATGTGGTCATTTTATTATGCTGTTGTGAAAAGAGATTAGCTTTGACTAAGGCCCTAGTAAGGGAATTCCCTTTCGTAGCACACAGCAGAACTTGCAGACTCTGATGCATTCAAAGCAGCTTTCTCAAGTCTCAACTACCTAAGGCCATAAACTAATTGATTTTTATTAAGTTTTCAATCTTAAATCGTATTTTTACTTTACAAGGTGTGTTTTCAGTTTGTTTTTCTCTTTTGTATGTCCTTCGTTTTTTATATTTTTAGAAGCACTTTCAGACGTTAATTTACCTTTTAAGTTTTAACACTGCACAGACCTGTGTGCTGCTCATAATGCTCGAAAAAGGGTGTTGCATTTTAAACATGATAAAGAGACAGACAATTTCAATAAAAACTCAGAAATGTTTCGAAAATTCAAATAAAACTAAAAGTCAGGAAAACAACCTTTGTATTGAGTCTTTTTATTAAATAGAGTTAATTCCCATTTGGCGTGCCATCTGACGTAAAACAATTGTAAGATCATCAATTTCCTACGAAAACATCATTTTTGGACTATCATTTCCCTCAGTTTTAGATCAGTTTCCGTAGAATTTGATGACATCAGTATTGTTTTACATCAGATATTGTCTCAAACGGGAAAATTATTCTGTGTAATGAAAAGACTGAATACCTGACTTACGAGAAATTTTCAAGAAAAGCTGCTATTGGACACTTTTTGTAATAGTTGTGCTGCAGGTACTTTAAACTATAAATATAAAATTTCAGAATTAATAATGAAACACAGACTTTTGTCAAAGGTGAATGATATTCAACAAAATTTATAGTACTTACATGTACTTGTTCGGTGACAGTGTTAGGAATTGTCTGACTCCCTCTCTTATGGAGGCACTGATCCAAATAAGTAGAGAGGGCCCTAATGTGACAGACTTTAGATTAGTCCGAGATACTCTGCCCTTCTCCCACTTATGATATCGGCGTCATACTCTATACACAAATGACGAAATGGAGAGTCGCTTTGTGTGTTCAGATAAAACAGCAGCTAGTAAAAGTTAAAAATCTTATTTAGAAAAGATATTGTTATGATCAGGTAACTTAAATGTTCATTTATTGGATTATAGGTTGCAAGTTAAATGGACAAGCGTTTATTTGTCGCCAGAGGCTTGTACATCTCGATACCGGCTGGTATCGCTGAAATTCCAACTTTTGATGAACAAAGTCTCTCTGACCCACTCCCACAAACCGCCGATATCAAAAGTGGGAGAAGGGTAAAGGATCTTGGGCAAACTGCCGATATCAAAAGTAGGAGAAGGGCAGAGGATCTCGGACTAACTTTAGATCAAAGCTATGCATCACACAATGGTTTTAGACACTCCAGAAAGTAAAGTATTGTGGATGCCTTGATGGCAGAATGATTTTGACTGGCAATGTGATAGTCTCAGATGTGATTTTCTTCAGTTCAGAGATGTTTTGGATATTATAAAAGAAATAAGAAAACAGCAAAGTTTAGTGTTATTTCCCCTTTGTCAGTTCTTTTCTACATGTTTTTAGTTTTTTCTTCAGTTTTTCAAAATCATGTCTATAGTCTTTTGAACAAGGAATTCAGTTGGTATTATTATATTTTACTTTGATGAAAAATTTTGATGTGCATTTTCTGTGAGGCAAGTAAATTTTCTCATTATGGCAACAAAATTTTTTGAAAAGGCGATGAAATTTGGAACTGGTTACCTTTTAGCAACCTATAACCAAATGCTACTTAGAGCACTGCTTGTTAAAATACAAAACAAATTAACATTTGGTCATTTAATGAGTTAGAAATCATAATTATACTCGCTCCAATGAAAATTCACACAGTTTCAAACGAGTTTTTACAGCCCGGAAACAGGAAAATTTATTGACTACATGAAAAATCATGATGGGATTCTTTGAGAGACTTGCTGACCCCATAGATGTTACCCTTACTTTCACCAATGTTTTTGCCAGTTGTTTGCATTTTGATCAAGTTATGGAACTATTTTTTGTCACCCGTGATCCTGCATTTACTAGAAACAGTATTTGTTTTAAGTTAAATGATGTGGCACCTAGTTCATTATCATCATGATCTTAACTGTTGATAATTTTTATTTGCTAAATTTTCTCAATCAGATTGCGAAAATTTGTTTAGCTGTTAAGAAAATATTACTTATGAATTAAAGCTACATAGATTAAGACAGAATTACACTTGATATATCCTCATCATTTGAAGTCAGTCATTTCTGCAATGACAAAGAAATGATTTCATATTACTATGTCAAAATACAAACTTTCTGGTATAGACCTTGTTGAAAATATAGATAAAATCTATGCCTAACACATAAAGGTTGTTTTTCTTACTTTTATAGGTGATTTCAGTACATTTATTGGGTGTTTCTTGCAATTATACCCAGTTTATGTGTCCAGTCTATGAACTGCTTTTTGACTTAAAGAAATACTATAAAATCATCTGACAGCTAAAACCAAGGCATTGCTGCATACAAAATATTGATATTCATATGTTTATAAGCAATTATTCACAGATTTCTGTGCATCAAGGTCATACCTGTCAATACATTACATAGCTGCAGAAAACTTGTTATGACCCTAATGTTTTATTGGTCGGATTGCAAAGCAAAATCTGGTCTATGAAATGGTAATGTCAGTCTGTCCATCCATCTGTCTGTTTTTCCATCTGCATCAACAATGTGGTTGAGCTCTTGCGCTTAAGTTCATTACAGAAAGACCATTTACAATAACTCTTTCAAACTTTGCATGTAGATAGACTTTGATGAAATCTAATCATTGAAGCCTTTATGATCTTGACATTGAAGGTTCCCAGTTTCAAGGTCAAATGTGTATTCGATTTAGTTTAATTACAGAAAAACCATGAGAGTTATGCCTGTCAAACATCACATGTAGGTAGACCTTGGTAAGCTCTATCCATTGAAACCTTTGTTTGTGACATTGACCTTGAAGGTTTCCAATTTCAAGGTTAAAATGGCAGAAACAAAAACTTTAACCTACGTAAATTTCTCTCTTCCGTTAACTGATTGCATTCAAACGTCATGGGCCAATTCGTAATTGGTTCACTTGCTCCACACATAAACGAATCAGAAGCTTTGAAACAAGCCATGTGATGAAATGAAAATAATGGATCCAGTGCATGTGATTTATTGAATGAAAATGTCTTTCCCTTTCATTAAAGCCTCTGTGTCTTTCATTTGAAAATCTTTTCAGTTACCGGTAGCAAATGTTTCAGAAATTTTACGATACATTGACCAAACGAGTATATTGAATACTTATAGCTAGGTGGCACCATCAAAACCAGCAAAATTTGAATGCAATAAGTGGAGGGAAGAGAGAAGTTTACATATCACATCCCCTTGGCTTGTGAAGATGTTTTCACACATGTCATGTGTTCATTATGGCTAGGCCTTTCGGTTCATACCAAAATTTTAGACCTTGACCTTGAAGTTTGACCCACTTTTCAAAAACTTTAACCTTGCCCATATTAACTTTTCAACTACTGGGGGTAAAGCTTCCATATTTTGTATTTATATTCATTATAGCTAGACTTTTCTGTCTATACCAAAAATTTTGACCCCACGACCTTGACCTTGAAGTTTGACCAACTTTTCAAAGACTCTTTTTTTGGTTATTCCTTCAAACCTGTTAAACGTAGGGCTTTCATATTTCAAATGTACATTCCTTGTGACAATGCCTTGCCGTAAGTACCGTTATTTTTGACCTCATCACATCAACCTTGAAGTTTTACCTACTTTTCAAAAACTGTAAACTTGTCAATAACTTGTCAAGAACAAAGGGTAGAAGCTTTCATATTTCACATTTGTGTTCATTATAGCTAAACCTTTCTGTCTGTACCTAAGTTCTTGACATCACCACCTTGAATAGAGAAAACATTGAAAATACATGATTCCCCCTGTTAATGCCCCACCAATGAGCTGTGTTGTTTTATAACAACTATTGTTCCAGTATATGCTTAAATTATGAAGATGCTGAAAATCAATCTTATTGTAATTTCAGGAAGTTCCTATAACAGATAATGAGAACAGAGATATGAAAGAAAAGTCTCCCAAAATTATGTCTTTGAACATAAAAGTGAACAAACTTGCCATTGGATGTGCATCATTGTTAGTGATTATGATTTTGTACCTATTGTATCGTCAGACGGAATACAGTTATCGGTACACTCCTGTATTGAGGGTGAAGGAAACAAATTTTGAATATACAGTGTGGCCCAGATTTGATAACACTGTAGCAAAGAAACTGAATTTTGTAAGATCTCAGTAATTATAATCCTTACTTTTTTTTCATTTTCATTATAATCCATAAAACAGTTTTGGGACAAAAAGTACAGGTTTTCTTCAGTGTACCCGGTAATCATCAGTCTTGGTGATGTAAAATTTCTGTCCACGTTTAAAAATGCCAGTGTCCATACTTGTATAGAATCATCTTTAAAAGTCCCCAGATTACATATTGCTGTTACTGTAAATAGCAAAGCATTAGTTGTAGAGTTGTACATAGCTGCACTGTATTGTCTTCATGCAGGCATGAGTTTGCATCGGTAAGAATCTTTGCAAGTATAGGTACAGGTTTTCATGTAGTGTACATACCCAAAATGCTAGTATGACTGCCTTAGTTTTGCATGTGGTTTAGCTTTAAGTACAAATATCACTGCCAAAGATTAGCATGTGGTGAAGTACCAGTATCACTGCCTAACGTTGGCATGTGGTGTATCCCCAAGTACCAGTATCACTGCCTAACGTTGGCATGTGGTGTACCCCCAAGTACCAGTATCACTGCCTAACGTTAGCATGTGGTGTACCCCCAAGTACCAGTATCACTGCCTAACGTTAGCATGTGGTGTATCCCCAAGTACCAGTATCACTGCCTAACGTTGGCATGTGGTGTACCCCCAAGTACCAGTATCACTGCCTAACGTTGGCATGTGATGTACCCTCAAGTACCAGTATCACTGCTTAACGTTGAAAATTGATATCAAATATCAAAACATTCTTATTGACCTGAATCAAATTCATTTTATTCTATAGACAATTTGATAATCAGAGCAATACTATGAATGTTACATTTGTGTGAATATATGTGTATATATATATATAGTATGGTCTGAAATTGTTTATGGTATAGTTTTGTAAATAGTTCCTTCATTTTCATTTCAGAATTGGTTTGAAACCAAATGTATGGAAACTAAGGTTCATATAACCATGGAGAACCTTATAGAAATAACCGGTCATTGGTTCACATCGCCGAATCAGGAATGTAAATCTCTCTACGATACATATAAGGCTATATTCACAGTCAGTCAGCATGTATCGAAGGTTGTTATTCCAAGTTCTTTTGCTGTAAAGGTGCGAAAATGGCTTGGAAATAATGAGAAATTATTCCAGTCAGTTAATACTCAGGTAAGTACATGTATATTGACTTAAACTTGATTCTTTGGATTTAAGTCAGACCTGTAAAAGTTAACAGTAGTAATGGCAAAATCATATAAACTTTAAACTTATTTACATTGAAGAGCTAAAAGGGTTACCACCATTGATAAACCAATTTCATGAGATTCCCAGTATTCACTGTGGATTTTGGTAGAATTTAAAAAATTAATCGAGCATTGCTCGTGATAGGGAAAAGTTTGATTGAAGTTCTACCAAAATCCACTGAATACTGAGGGATAATGTACCTACGTAGACATCTCCACCCGTTTTATGGTATAAATTATTTTATCATTGTTTAGTTTTCATACATATATTTTTCTTCTCACTAAAGTTCGAATCTCATGATGTCCTATGTCACATCTTATATGATCCCTCAGTATTCAGTAAATTTAGATTTAATCGGCCTTTTTCATATTAATTTCAGCTCTCAATCATTGCCTGACATGTGATGTTTTGCCACTCAAGGTTGCGTCATTCCGTTTTGACATAACAATCCAAACATTATTGAAAATTCCAGCAAAAATGATTTTGTCAGGCATCAGGGGCCTTATTCACAAAGAAACTTAAGTCTAAGTCAAAGAATTGAGACCTATTTTGTTGCATGTTTCTTAATTCTAAGAATTAATCAAAAGTTTCTGTGAACAGTTTACCTGACAAGATATTCACAAGCAAACTTTCGACAAATATTTAGAATAATGACAAATGGTGTTTTAGGTCTCAATTCTTAGACTTAGACTTACATTTCTTTGTGAATAAAATCCCAGGCCTCTTATATCATGCAAATGTGAAATTTGTGTATTACAATCAATTTTCATATTATGAGTAATACTTGTTAAACTTTTATATTTGACTGCATAGAACTTGTCATTTGAATCGTGATTTTTGGACTATGGCTGGTATGAAGTTGCCATTCAGGTCACATTTGATGCCTTATATAACTACATTCCTATGGTGTCATGATATACTCCAAGTCGGGAACCACAGTTCTTTGAATTAACTTGCTTCATTTTAATTGTAGACTGTCCTATTTTTGTTCAATGAGTACACAAGGGAAGAAAATGTTTTTAATCCCTTGAGAGATAAACGCCCGATGTCAAAACCAGACAAACCTGAGAGACAATAGTAAGTAATTTAATACACATTTATTAAGGACAGAAATTAACTTTGTAGGTCTAAATGGTATAGAGTGTTCCCATACAACCTTGTTTTCCTCAAATTAATTAGAGTTATCTCCCTCATTGGATTACAGCTTTCTGACATTTTCCATCACTGCCCATACAAAACTGTTTGATTTAATGTAATGTTGTAATATAATCACATTGTATATATAAACGTTTTATTGAAAATTTTCAACTGATTGATTATATTTACTGATGAATTAAGACTGAAGTCACAAAATCTGCCCTGATAATTAGTAAATTTCTCAAAAATTTAATGAAGCTTACCAAAACATACATGGCAGTAATGAAAAAAGTCCGAGAGTTGTAGTCCAACATGGCTGCTAATGCTAGTAGTGTGTGATATAGGACCAGATATAGCTAAATAAGTAGTGTGCATGGCTCAAGACTGAGAGGTCTTGGGTCTGAGCCCTACAACAGTTTGTTTCTATCCTATATTTTTGGATGAGACTGTAAAAGTAATGGTCCTGTAGCACAATAGACTTAGACCTGGATAAGTTCCTTCACTACTGTGGGTGGATCTGCTGCATAAGTCTAAATGTCTGAGAAATGAAAAAGGCAAATTAGTGTACTAATCTGAGCATGGCTTGAAAACAAGATTTAGTGAACCAGTTTCATATTATGGTCTATGATACGGACTCATAGTATCATCTACTGTGGTTACCAAATAAAAAATTGGAGTTTTTTCAACTTCCTTGATGACTGATTCAGACAATTTTCATTGCTATGTATAGGCAAAAACAACACAATCATTACTTAATATCTTCTTTTCTGGTCGATATTTTCTCTCTTCATATTTGAAATAAAATATATTGGATACATAATCACCTGAATAAAGCAAAGAAATTGAAACTTTCTATATAAACCTTTCTGTGAAAAGTCAAAGAAAATCAGTATTTGCAGTATTCCTGGCAATCCTGCAGCTTCATTCATAACTAAATTAGAGTTATCTTTCTTGTCATCAACTGCATTTGATCTGAGGAACTCTGTAGTGCAGAGATATAAAAGTTTTGTGAAGCCGGCTTTGTCCTTAAGTCAGAACAGCAGTATTAGGGGGTTAGACACAAACTTTTTAAATACTATTGTTTACTAAGATTGGAACCTGAATGGGTCAGATAATAAAGTTCTAGATATCAGATATTGTCTGACAGAAATTTTACTGGTACAGTGGATTCCGTTTAATCTGATAGTCTATTTGCGTGAATAAAATATCATATAAAGCGGGCTATCAGATTAGACGAAATTGCGAAAGTTGATGCTTCATGTTGTGTAACATGTTATAAATGTCTACTCATATGGACGTTTGATAGCGGTTATTTTCATTTAGAGATAAACGACCGCTTACATGGGGTTAAAGTACCTAAAGCCGTCAATCAAACCTACGAGGTGTGAGATATGTCTATTGTCTGTATACTGTCTGCTTCCCGTAGTAAATTACCAAGGCGATAACAGGAGTAATGTTTACAGAGTGTTATTTAAAAAGAATACAATAGAAGACTTGGGCTGTGTTTATTTAGCAATGATTTCTGATTAGCAAAGTGTACGGGTGATATAGTGATCTAACCTTAATTGGTTAATTGATAGTTACGAGCAAGTGAAATTACTTGACCGTAACGTCACCATCATCGACATTGTGGCTTACTATCATAAGGATGTTAGAACTGTATTCAATTTAACTATGTCTGCTTATAACATTCGATTAATTAATTCTTTCTTTATTATGTCTTCACCAACATGGGCGATACCCGAGTACAGTTCGTGTAATTTATGTGGACACGCACGTTCATTCTAACGTGAAAAAAAATGAAGCGGTCGTTTGGGACGAAGGTTTAACTACTAGTACGGTCGCAATAGTTAAGAAATTTGAAGTCTATGCGAGTTTGATCGTAAATGAAGTGAATGAGAGAAAAGCGTTGATATCACACGATGAATAAAGACTGGTCATTCCGTGCCGCTTTTGATGATAATTTACGTAACGCGATCTCATTGTGATAGAAATACGGCAAAGCAAAACTCCAACGATTAAATGACAGGAGATACACAAAAGACGAATCACTAAACATCAAAACACAATCATACATACATGTACATGTGCTAAGAAATATCGATTGCGTCTCGCGGTCATGCTGTTTCATTACGAAATTGACATTATTCTTTTGATTTTTTCCCTGTGTATTATACACGGAGTTTTTTTTTTTTTTTTCGTGTTTTTTTTTTTTAGGTCATTATTTTGGTGCGTATTCAGAGACATATATACATACTGTGTATATATGTCTCTGGCGCATTATACTCGGATGCGTATTATATTCGATTATTTACGGTACGTCTACTCAATTTTGGTCATCAACATATTAATTACGAATGACGGTACAGCGATCACTAATTAAATCTGTACACAAACAATCAGTTAGTATTCCTTAGTCGTCTTCGTATTGCCGTAGGTGTTGTTACATGCCTATCTTGTCACAGCTGGGTGGTTTCAAAACAATATCCGGGCTTAAAATGGGCTAAATTCGGGGTGAAATATTTTTTCAACGGTGAATTTGCTATCAGATAATCCGAAACTTGGACTTTTCACTATCAGATAAAAAAGACAAATTATTACAGAAATAAATAGAAACGGTTTGGTGTTTTAATATCATATCAGATAAAACGAAATATCAGATAATACGATATCAGATTAAATGGAGTCCACTGTATTGACTTACAGACAAGGCATGATTTCCAATCCAGCTGTGCTCCATTACATTTCAACATTTCATGATAAAATTGTCTGTATTTCTTTTTATCTTAAAAAATATTGATTTGCTTTTACAGTGTGAATGAGCTAGCAGAGGAAACATCAAAGACGTGTGATTTCTGTAAATATAAACAGTAAGATAAATATGTACTTCTTTATTTATCTCAAACGTTCAGTGTTTCAATATTTGCATCATCTGCATGTTTTGAGTGTTTGTGGCAGAAGTTACATGCCCAAACAGATGCTGACTCCTCCTGGGCATCTCTTCTGGTCTCTGGTTTCTAGGGGTCATAGGGTCACAAATGATTTCAGTGATGTGTTAGTGTGTAACATATTTACCCCTTACTTTGATATTTTACTCAGACTGTTGCATTTATAATTATGTTGCTGCCTTCTATGTTATACAAAACTATATATTTAGCTTGAACAAAAATATATATTTCTAATTCAGAGTCGACTTTTCCATATATTGGAATCTTCGATGAGAGTCGGACACATTTTCTATTCCATATATAACTTATTGGTTGCATGTGATTTCCTTTACAGGAACACGGCTGAAGATATCTTTGGTAGAGTTGAATCTGACCTATCCTTTACTGCTGCCAACACATTTAAACTCGACTCCTGGCATACTTTGATTCTGATAAAGAACCACTCACCATTAGATTGGAACTACAATCAATTTATGGATCTCATGAACACTGCACAGAAATGGTAAGAGCCCTAAAGAAACTTAGTTTGAATTCATATTGTAAAAGAGATACAATAAAACCAGGTATCCATTATTTGATGTTTTAAGTCCAGACTTTATTAGGGCACTTTCATTTATGCCCCCAAATTGATAGATTAGGGACTTAATTATTGTTCTTCCTGTCTGTCTGTTTGTTTGTTGTTTTTGACTGTTTGTTTGTTGTCAACTTTAACCTTCGCCATTACTGTTGAAATGTGAGAGATAGAGACATCATATTTGACATCCATCCTTCAATAATAATGACCTTTTAAAACTTAATACCCTATGTTCGCTAGGACAGTGCATATTACAGGTGAATTTATTCTAAATTGTTTTGATTATATATACAGTGCAAGCCGCTTAATTGAATAAGCTATTTGTCAGGACTTTATTATTCAAATAAACGAATATTCAATTACACGGCGTGACGAACGAATGCAGTTTCAAAGACTAGAAGATCGACAGATTGTGCAAGAATTGCATACATGTATAACTTTCGCAGTATCTGTAATGGAATCATTGTACATGTATCTATATATAGATACACTAGAGTTACCTCTCTTAGATCCTCTTCTTGTTTGCTTGAACTACATGAAAGTCAATAGACTACATTTTCGATAATTTTGCAACTGTGTTTTAAGTACAGTGACCAAATGTCATTAAATAGCTACATTACACCTGCTCGTCTGACCGTAAAGATAAATCCGCTGTTTATTGAAACACATGTAATTGTATCTCAGTCGTATAGCCACCGTGATCAAAGACACAAGACGGGTTCAACAATTTATTTTAACAAAGGCAAATTAAAAGGCATATTCAAGCGAGTAAAATTTCAATTTTCAATCTGATAGAACAGGCTGAAGTCATCGCTTTACTTTTCCTCAAGAAATCGTCAAAGTATGGCTAGCGCTATTGCATCTTTACGTTCGCCGTGCATTACTGGTGCTGTTTCTTCAGCCTCCTCGTCATCACTGGTGTCGCACGGTCGGGTCTCGTCTTCGGGGAAACTGGCACATATTTTCTCCTCAGTCCGGGCAGCTTAGCTCTCCAGGTTGCCATCGTTTGTGATGAAGGCATCAAGCGTCTAGCTATCAACTCCTCTGGCGACCGGACATTGTCAGTTTTGGTTGCGTCGTTGTCTGATGAGACAAAGCCAGCCTTTCGGAAGCAGTTGGCGATAGTTGTGGGCTTGACGGTGCGCCAGGCCTTACTGAGTAAGTGGATGGCATCTAGTAGGGTCAGTCTTCACGCAATGCCGTTGGCTGACAGCATCATCTTGTCGATGTTTCTGATGATCTTGCACACGATATGGCTTAGGCAGTTGGTAATTAATTAATCCTTTCATCCCTACCGCTACGGCCTATTCGACATTTAACGTGTGATTTGGTCAATAGCTTTTACCTGGACAGGTGTGAAACCATTTATCTTTAATTGATAGGTCGCTTGCACCGTAGTAAACAACATGACCTTGGGCGTGATACGGTGAAGTTTTAACAAAGGTATGCTTGATAGGATAATCGCGCTATTCAAATAAACGAAGTTGCTTCTTTATTCTAGTGTAATACGTGGCGGATTTTCAATAGATTTAATAGAGAATGGTTTTGGATTTCAGCATCTTATTCAATTAAACGAAATATTCAATAATGCGACATTCAATTAAGTGGCGGGCACTGTATATATATATATATATATAAGCGTAAAACATATTATAAAAAGGCCCTTGCAATTGTTGCGATCAAATTTGTCATATTAAGTGAGATATGGCTGTCTAAAAAGCAATGTTTGTAAACGGAATATATCTGTTTAACTTCCACCATTATTTAATATGTCAAAATCTGTTTAAGAAATGATACAGTTAAAACATTACTAAATGTATATTCTGTATCTTACTAAAATGATACCCCTTACTCCACAGGTTGCAGAAAGCCTATGACAAGAACCCTATATATAAGTATCCCATGTTGATATGGGACCTTCTCCCTCATGCTGGTGCTAGCCAAGTTCATCCACATGTACATGCTTTCTTAGACACAAGACGATACCAAGGTATGTAAAATTCATTTAATTTGGTCTAAAAAAAAAGTAAAATTTTTATTTAACGCCCCCATTTCACCACCGCCACCACCACCATCACCACCACAGTCATCACCACTAAGTTGGAGTCACTTATTCTTGACACTGCAAATATAAAATCTCATGATATATATTGGGAACTATCCTGTATACGTGTTATGTTAATGAATTTCTACAGGAACACTAATCACTACATTTCATTTTTCGGCACATCGTATCTCAGTTTATATGTCAAAACAAGTTTACATGTACAGTGTGTAGTGTGAATACGGATAGCTAAGTATTGAAGCATTTTGAATGGATGACAGAAGAATGTTCCCCGATACCTATAAAGTGTATTTGGGGATGAAGTGTTTTGTTCACTTATTTGTCTGGTTATTTCTCTTGGGTAATTGTTGCTTTTTTGTATATCATTGTTTAACAAACTTATTCTAATTTACTTTACACTTGATACAGTAAACATGTATTTAGTGTGAACTGGATGTATTTAAGCTGTCAGGTTATTTTCCTACAGAACTAAAACAAAATGAAGAACGACTTGACAAAAATTGCAGCCTATATTGTATTGTAAAGTAATTACGATGTCAAAATGAAATGGGCCCTATATTCAGGATGTCATATACAGTTATGTAATGGGTATTCGGGCAATAGGCAAGAATATTTCTCCGAAGTGCTTGGAATATTACACTTATTTTTGTGATTATTTACCTATTCACAACTAGAATAATATTTTTTTGATTTTAACCCTTAGCATTTGCTAAAGATGGTATTCTGTGTAAGCTAGTAGGGAACATGATAAGGTAGTTTTTTCTGGTTGGTGATCACTGAGCGAAGCGAATGAAAAACATTAAAATTCCTTCTGCAAAGTTGGGTTAAACCTTACATTAAAAAATCATTGAAAAGAGTATAAATTTCAGTAGAAATTTAAAATGTCTAATTGGGCTTACTAAACTTCTAACATCATATTCTATGTACACCTTGTTCTGTATCTTTTTCAGGTGCAATGGAAAATTGGCGGATAGGAGCAAATCTTTACACTCGTGATTTCCCAGAAAAGAACTATTTTACAGATTTAGTTGCAGTACATTCTGCATTGGGTCTTGCTGTACAATACAAATCAGCTGTTGCCTTTGCCTCTTTGGTAAGCTTGAATCATCTCCTCTCAAGAAAAAACAAAAATAAAATGTAAAATTCCCTACCCCTCCCCTATCTTCCCCTACTCACCTTCCTAATTTTTCAGTAAAGTTGGATAATAATCTAGGAAGTTTTTTATTATGACCTTATCAGCCAAGCATGTTACTGATGCATCACTGGTGAAAAGAAGAATTACCGGTAGTGGTGTATTCAAATGTAGTTGATCATTCCTGTTAAAAAATATTTTCTGCTCATTTTTAGGAAGATGGTCACCAAAATCATACAATGACTGCTCACTTTAATTTTCATTGGTTTATTGCTAATCTCTGGCAAGTAAAAACACATCTCTCCAGTTGTCTTTTTCTCCAACAAAATCATTACAATAATGATCATTGTCAACATCTTTCTCCATATAAATGAAAGGGCCTTTAAACCTTTTGTTCCTCTTTCAGTTTATGTTCATCTTCACCAGACAATCGGTCTGGACATTTAAGGTTATTTAAGGGACTGACGGCATTATTACCGGACTTGTCCATCGGTCCGAAGATATTTCATTTTCACTGATAGCCCTGACTAAATTTACTAGGACTAGGTGGGGACATGCATTTCTTCAGCAATACTTTCAGAAAGCTTATTTAAATGGAAGTGAAAGGTGAATTTTGGCACATTCAAACTGGCAAAAAATATTCAAAATATGGACACAGAGGAAATTTTCAACAGAAAACATTTTAAAATGTTTTATAGTTGTTTGCAGTTTGAATGTTGCCCTGACGTCTATATTTACCTCTGCTGGTTTCCTCAGGATTTTCTTGTTTGAACTGCAGACTTTATACTTGTCCTTAGTATTGAAATAACCACTACTTTAAAACCCTGGGAGAATGTGATGTGAAATTATTCCCTTTTCTATATCTGAGCATTTCTAGAAACCTACCTGTGTTTTTGTCACATGTACACTTATACATGTCTATTACGTGTCAGTTATAACCTGTCAAAAGTTGCATGTGTGCCTTTGAGTGTTAAATTTGACTTCACAAACAAAATTTTTAATTTATTTCTCTTTATGTGCTCATCTTCTTTCAGGTGCCAAAGAAAGACAATGAAGTGGTCGTCATGTGTGAGACGGCTAGTGAAGATTTCTTTACATTGATGTATTTTGTTTATAGAGGTAACTTTGCTTTACTCCCCAATGGACACTGTAATACCCTTCCTTTAAAAGGTGTATCACCCTTCAACAGGCGTAATGCCACACCTTCCTGCCTCCTTCATCACCCTTCATCAGGTATACTGCCACACTTTCCTGCTTACCCTTCATCACTCTTTAATGGATGTATTGCAAGAACTTCCTGCTAACCCATTTATCACCCTTCAGCAGGTGTACTGCCCCACCTTTCTGCCACCCTTCATCACCCTTCAACAGGTGCACTGCTACCCTTTCCTTCTTACTCTTCATTACACTTTAACAGGTGCACTGCCATACCTTCATGCTTACCTTTCATTATCCTTCAACAGGTGTACTGCCACACCTTCATGCTCATCTTTCTTTGCCATTCAGATTGTATACTGCTACTCTTTCCTTCTTACCTTTCATCACCCTTCAACAGGTGCACTGCCCCACCTTCCTGCCACCTTTCATCACCCTTCAACAGGTGTACTGTCACACCTTCATGCCTACCCTTCATTACCTTTCAACAGGTGTACTGCTACACCTTCCTGTCACCCTTTGTAACCCTCTAACAGATGCATTGATTCTCTTTCCTTCTTACTCTTCATTACCCTTGGAAAGGTTTTCTGCTACATCTTCCTGCTTACTCTTTATTATCCTTCAACAGATGTATGGCCACACCTTCATGCTTACCGTTCATCACCCTTCAACATTGCATTGCTACACATTCATGCCTATCCTTCATCACCCCATAATATTTGTACTGCAACTCATCCTGCTTACCCTTCAAAAACTGTGTAATCATACCTTCCTGTTAACCCTACATCAGCTTTTAACAAGTATGCTGCCACGCCTTCCTGTTTACCATAAATCAGTGCAAATGTTAGATAGTTAGATAGACTGCAGTAATTCTTCTATATTCAGTATCTAAACATCTCACAATACTACATACAGTTGGTCTGACAAATATGTTGTAAGGGTGAGTTGTTTTCAAGTTATTCGATGTTTTTAAAAATGCTTTTTAGAAATTTGAGACCCAATGTATTTGCATTAAGATTTGTACAGTACAGATTTTGACATTTTACTTTGTGGTTTTTGTAGCCTTTTTAGACGATATGGAGAAGCTATGTTTCAGCTCTGGAATTGCTTTACCAAGTATGGTAAGTAAACAATTATATTCGTGGTCAATCATATCTGAATTAATATTAACTGTGATACCTAGTTGTTTGTGTCAAATTGACATTGCATGGATAGTATTTTACATCATGAAATTTTCACTGATTGACTTGTTTGTGGCCATGTTTAGGCCATTTTATAATGTCAGCTGTGGTATTATACAGTATCACTCTTTTTACTAAGTGACATTCCACCTTTTCGACGTGCTGAATTTTTTGTTACTGATGGTATATGTTAATTTCCAAATTGGCATGTGCATATAATGATATATATAATTATACCCGATGCCATAACGTTTTGGCTATATGGCCATATGTTCATCCGTTCAGTTAAGGAGATCTAAAAATTATTTCTTTAAAATATAAATGCTATTCTGCTATTTCTTTTGATGTGTTTGATATTGTTACCCAATTGTTACCCATAGCATAAGTTTGCTTCACACGATTGTAACCCATGACTTAAGGGTTTGTTATGACCTTGGCCCAAGGTCAAGGTCACAGTGAGCCTCTGACTAAATCTGTAATTGTACAACTTTGCTGTCCTTATTGGAGTGGGGGGAGGGGAAATTTCTAAGATCAAAAGTTATAAATCCCATTCTAATTTAGGATTTGGAGGTTCTAAGTACCATTCCAATTTTTGAGTCGGCTTCGGTGAAGCCGCACTCATTGCAATCACTTTCTTTTCAGGGGTTATAACTTTCACTACCGATATAGAGCTTACTACGCCGCAGAAAAATAAAGTGCCGAAAAATTACTGATGTTGTCTTAAAAATTCTTGATCAGCACAATGTACCTTTAGCTCAGTTAATTTAAGCTAAACATAAACTAGTTTCAATAACTCGAAAAAGGAGTTGCAATAATGTTTTCAAATTTCGTGTAATAATATGTAGTTGTGACTACTTTACAATGTGTTTACCACCGACACCATCGGATGTACTCGATTGTGTAATTCTCCGGACAAAGCATTTGTCTTGATCTTGTATCGCTTGTTTTTATCGAGATATTTCAATTAAAGTTTTCCCCAACATGTTCTGGAACTTTAGTTCTTTTTCACATATATGACAAATTTAAAGATCGATCTTCCCGCATTTCCTCTGATAATGAAAATGCAATATAAATATTTAGGTAAATGTTGTATGTTTCTAAATATAAATGATGTTAAAACATTATGAGAATCGTGAATAAGATGGTTATTTAATGTCCCACTTGAAGGAATGTCGTTCCTTTGCTCAGCTTCGACTTGTGACAACAATGCAGTAAAACTTGTTGCCATGAAGTTGTCGATTGCACGTTCATTTCGGATACAAGCAATCGCAACCTCTTTGCCGTAAGATAGTACGAAGAGAGCAAATTTTATTAGCATTTTGTACATAGGTATAAAGACGATGTAGTTGCAACAAAGACCTAATTTTTGCCCCCCCCCCCCCGCCCCCCCGCCCCCCCCGCCCCCCCCCCGCCC
Organism: Pteria penguin; assembly: GCA_035048485.1. NCBI lineage: Eukaryota > Metazoa > Mollusca > Bivalvia > Pterioida > Pteriidae > Pteria > Pteria penguin. Next base: position 19,627,914 of record CM068588.1, on the reverse strand, counting down.
CCCCCCCCCCCCCTCCCCCCCATTTTCCTGAAATCCTGAATCCGCCACTAAAATGGTAAAATGATTACATACTTAAAATCAGCAAAGCCGACTCTCAGGACTTTTGAGTCCTTTGATTATACTTTTAAAAATAAAAATTAAAAGAATATGATTGTCTTCAGAACAAAGACACTTGATTCTAATCAGATTTGAAACCCATGATCTCAGTCAGACTTTAGTTGATAAAATCATAGTGTCCTTGTGATTTGAGACCAAAATAAAAGCTAGAGATTATGGAACAATTTGTTCTTGTGCCACTTTGATGGACGTGATATTAAAGGATTATGATGGCAATCAAAGGAAATTGAACATAAAAATGATTAAATATTGACTTTGAACTAGAGGATGATTTTAGATAGCAAAAACAAAATAAACATACTAGCTTTATTAAGACTTGAAACCAAATAACCCCAGTCAGGTCTGACTTAAAGGTTATGAATTTGAAGCCTACACTGTCTTTAAAAAATAGAAGGAAGTTAAGGAAATCCTTAATTTGCCAAACTGCTTTACATATATTAGATTATTAATCTTTGTCACAGATTGTCTGTTGTATAAATTGTACATAAAAGTGCATTTGATTGACAAATTTGAAGGCAAATTTTTATATATCTCTATCCACAAAATATCTCCTCTGATGTCATGCTTTTGCTTTTTCTAGTGCTTAAAAGAAATAGTTCCAAAACAACTCACTTTTTGATGTTAATATATGAAAATATAGAAGGAAGAAATGAAACAATAAAGAATGACTGTAATAAATTTTCAATGTATGGAAACATACCCTCAGTAAATGATGGAAAAATGCATAATTGCACATAATCGTTTCAGTTTAATTTGTTAAATAATTGGACCATGGTTGTATCAGCTTCATTCTTAAAATTTGTACATGGTTGCTGTTTTCCAGGATGATAATGACATTCAAGGTAGATTACCAGCTTATGCTAGAATTGTAACTCGCGGTGCAGTAGCAGATGTGAGATCCGACATCAGCTCTTTAGAATTATTTACAGTAAGTACATGTGTCATATACACCTATTTTCCATATAGAAACTGGATTCTTTATCCATCAATCTTATTAGCTTCCATACCTTACACTTCAATGATGGTAAAATTGTCTGCCAAAAACATGAAATATTTCATTTACATGATTAATGTTTTGTGTGTTTTCAAAGTATAAGGGGCTTTGGTGGATAAGTAGAATAAAATTTTGCACTGATATTGATTTTGACTTGTTGTCTCTCTCAAGTTTGGTTTCAAAACCTGATAAAGACAATTAATATGTCCCCCCCCCAAAGAGTTCAGCTTTCCCAATTGTAGGTCACTATTATATAGGTGAATTATCCTGATGTGGCATTGTACAATAAACAAACAAAATATGAATCTTAATCTCTAGGCTGTTGATAGAACTAATTCAGGGATCTATGATATTTTTATACCCCTCACCACTAGAAAAGGTTTGTGGAGAAATTAGAGTTAGTCTGTCCACATGTCCATCTGCTTAAGACGCTCTGTAAACACATCTCTCTCACTTAAAAGATTTCTTACTGCTTTAAATTGGCCATTTTACAAAATCTCGATTCTATTGTCATACCCCCAGCGTTGTTGTTATCGTCGGTAGACGAAAACTTTAATCTTGGTAATAACTTCTGAACAGGTAGGACTTCCATACTTTATATGTGTATTCTTTGTGACAAGACCTTTCATTGGGTATCAAAATTTTGACCTTGTGACCTTCATGTTGAAGTTTGACCTACTTACAAAAAGCTTCTGCTATTTAAATTTGGTTTCCACCAGCGAGCTCTGTTGTCTTCTTTTTATACTATGTGTCAGGTAGATGCCGTCACCATAGTTAAATTTTCTAGGTGTGACAAATGACTGTCGTCAAACAAATGCATTTCTTTTTCAGTCACCCAATGCCAACACAGATCCATACAAAACTATTAAATTTGTAAAAGAGTCTATAGAGAAAAGATCCAGAAGGACGTAACATTTGTGGTATTAGGATGTTTTAATTCATATATATTCATATGTATTATTATATATAATATACCGATCCACTTTTCAGCACAGAAAGTGATGTTTAGCGGACTTTTGATTTTTATGCTTATGACGTCACTGTCAAGTGTCCGACTTGTCCAGCCATGCGTTACATCATTATAGTTGTATTTTGCACTAAAGTGCTCGACATTCCATGAAAGTGGATCGGTGTATTCATATTTCATCTGAATTTAAGAATATTCTTCATTAGGCTGATGCATTTATTGAGTAAAAACATTTAACAAAATGAAAAAAATATATAAACTACTAGTATATGTCACTACTATATTTTCCAATTGTGACTAAATCATTCCTACTTACATTGATTACTGAATGTGAAGTATTGCTCAATGTATACATTCAGTTCAATAAAGGATTATTTTTAAAAGGTTTTTTTTTTTTTTTTTTTTTTGGGGGGGGGGGGGGGGGGGTATAATGAAGAGATTCTTGAATTTTATGCAGTGTATGCTTACATTGTGCACTACTATTGATACTCTTTTTCTTTTCTTTTTTGACTGGATTGCAAAGCAAAACTATTTTATGAATTGGCAATGTCTGTTCATCTGTCCATTGAAATGCATCAAACTTTTTGACTAACACATCACGGACTGATTATGCCTCGATTTTTTTTATATTGTTCTTTTGCAAGTGACACAAAATTTGGTGACTTTGACTACAGCAGATATGGAATTCACTTAGAGAATTTGTAATTTTTGTTTCCCCTTGATAAAGGCCAAGACAAAAATTTGTTTGTTTCTTGTGACTTATTCAATTTATACTTATGATAAAAACTCACACAGCTTTCTGGAAACGTCTTCAAATAAGATATGTACCTCGACAAAATTGCACAGATGAGGTCTGAATATTAATGGTTTCTGCATTGCATTCCAGTCATACTGTCTTTTACGGTTTCTTGTCTTTACTTTTATATGTACTAGAAATAAGGGATATATTTCAAACTTTGAAGTGAAACCCATTATTCTTTTATAATATGTGTTAAAATGTTTGTATATGTTTAGAGGTTGGATTGGTATTTAATTTATTATATTTTTATGAAGATGTGAGCAAGGTGATATGAAGTATTGTATTTTTTGTCTGGGAAATTATTATAGAAAAATATATACATATTTTATATGTCTATGCAAATAAAAACATTATGTTTGTTTTGTGTTGTAAATCACACGGTGTACTGTGCTTTATTTTTCACAATTAATTTACTTCGAATATAATTATGAGAAACCATATACATTATTGGGGTAGTGGTGAAATGAAAGTAGCTAGGAGTTTATTTCTTATGGGGTTGTACTCACGAAATTATGCAAAAATGAGTCATGAATAAAACATGTTGTATTACAATGCGCGTATGCTGACAAAGTGATTAAGATTTGTGTCACGTTGAACAGGTCAGTTTTGCCCCATCCTGTAATTTCTTTTTATTTTATGAGAAAAAGTGTTTACTTCACATTTATTTCCTTTCACTAAGATGTGCCATGACCTTGACCCAAAGTTTTTTCTTCAAAAACAAGGTCATGGTACTTTTTATTGAATGTCAGAAATAAAAGTTCAACGATGTAGAAGAAGAAAAACATAACAAAATGAAAATACTGCTTTACAAAATGATGCTATTATAACATACTAAGTTGTGGTTATAGATTTTGATGTTCATATATAAAAATATTGATAGACAGGATCATGCATTTAGCAAATATGCAATGTAAGTGGAGTTCATTGTTTGAAAAGAAAAGGTTATATCGACAAGGAAGTTATTTCTAATTCATTGAAGAATTTTTTCCAAGAGGTAGAGAATTTTAAGTTTGTTACATGAAGAGTATACCAAGATTATGACATCACAATTGAAGAATTAACTACATAATGGTACTCCAAACATATAGCATTTAATTTATAAGTAAGACTTCTTTCATCATGTAAAACTGGAGGAAAGTGTGTTATTACAATACCTATTATATGTATTTATGAAATAAATGTATTGTACTAAAATGTACTTTAGTTGATGATTACGTTCTATGTTTACAATTTTAGAAGTAACTATATGACAAGTTACAAGTTTTCAGTACTATCATGATACGCTGTAAAGAAATTTTTATCCACTGAACTGTTATATGGTAGAGTGACTATTTACAAATCCTTCAGACATAAATAAAATAACACCTGTGATCAGAGAGAAATGGTTTGCAGTGTCATGCACACTGTACAAAAATGAGGAGCGCGATGGGCAGTGTCATACACACTGTACAAAAAAGAGGAGTCGGATGGGCAGTGTCATACACACTGTACAGAAGAGAGGAGTGGGATGGGCAGTGTCATACACACTCTACAAAAATGAGGAGCGCGATGGGCAGTGTCATACACACTCTACAAAAAAGAGGAGTGGGATGGGCAGTGTCATACACACTGTACAGAAGAGAGGAGTGGGATGGGCAGTGTCATACACACTGTACAGAAGAGAGGAGTGGGATGGGCAGTGTCATACACACTGTACAGAAGAGAGGAATGGGATGGGCAGTGTCATACACACTGTACAAAAAAGAGGAGTGGGATGGGCAGTGTCATACACACTGTACAAAAAAGAGGAGTGGGATGGGCAGTGTCATACACACTGTACAAAAATGAGTAGCGCGATGGGAAATCCTCATCCAAGTAAGTTTTATGTGTCAACTTCATGTGACAATGATGCACGTACAGCATCCCAAAATGTCTCCATATTTTCATCGTATTTTGGCATGCGAATATAAGTATTTTTACAGAAATGTTCCAAAATTTCAACTGGTAAATCCTTTTTGGGGATTTCATCGAGGACCAGGATCACCACCACTTTTCGCCCAGCATGATGCTCCTCTTCAGTAGCCATGTGGAGTTCATACCTGCACCATTTACTTTTCAAATAAGCGCGGGACAAGATGACGAGCGTTTTAGAGCTATGATGAATGGCCGATATAATATTGGAAGCAATGGGTTGACCGGGACAGAAGTCTCTCTCGTGAAGGCATAAGTGGCATCCGTACTCGTCTTCCAACTTGTGCATCAGAACGTGCTTAACAAAGCGTGAATCAGTTTCGTTGTAAGATACAAAGGCGTCAAAATCATATCCCATGTTATAACCTTTGATGGGTCTATATCCTCTTTGACGCAGTCGAAATATGTACCATTTGTATGTAATTTCCCAACGTTTCTTATACACTATCGCGCCAAAGAAAAGCGTGAACATAAAGCATGCAAACGGTGCTATTATGTACAACACATACGGTGGTCTGCACATCTTCTCCAAATCGTTAATTGCGTATTCATTCTGAAAAGATACGACATTCAACCAGGTCCCATTATCAAACCTGCACCTTTCATGACTTGCAATCTTAACAATCACTTTTGTAGTTTTCATCCATCTCCAAAAATCAACTTGGTTACATGTGCATAAAAGAGGATTTTTTGATAAATCAACTGTCACATTTTCTTTAAGTGTCTCTGCGTTTCGGTCAAAAATGCGCCTCTCTTTTTCCTTAAGGTATGAAATCTGATTGGATGATAAATCAATATAATACAACTTGGTTAATCGATCCATTGACATACTGAAAAGTTTGAGATGGTTTATACTCAGATTCAAATGCGTAAGATTCGTTTGATTGTCAAGAAGTCGTTGATTGATGGGTCCGAGACGATTTCTGCTCAAATCTAACACTCGTAAATTTGTCAATGGCCAAAATGAAGAAACTTTTCGCGAAAGGGATGGCCCAAGAAAGTTCCCGGCTAATAATAAGATTTCAATAGACGTTATATTCTTGAAAAACGTTTCACTTATGTATTTACAAGCGTTGTCAGATAAGTCCACGTATTTTAATTTGTGGGGTAGATGAGCAGTTACATTTCCAACAAGGCGTTGTATGTTATTTCGGGAAAGATCTACATATTCTAAATCAATTTTTCCGAAATTAACGTTTCCGATACATGTAGTAAGGGAAGCTTCTCTGGCTATTATCTTCTTCAATGCTGAATTGTATTTCAGTGGAACTGGAATCCTTGTACATTTTTCTGAATGAGGGTAGTTTGAACCATAGGTTCCGGATATGTAGCGCCTGCGCCTGTAGATAGGGGAGCGAGGATGCGTAAATGGTTTTGAATCGTTATCTTTCCATTTTTCTAGTCGACGAAAGTCGCACTGAAAGCTAATATCAATAGATAATATATTTGGATGTTTAATGGCAAATTTAAAGAACTCTTCGAAATTGTAGTTTCCAAGGACATTTTGCTGAATTGACAGAGTTTCCAAAGTCGACGGCAGAAAATTTGCAACATGGCTTTTTGGACATTGAATTTGATTTCCGTCCAAATACAATACTTTCAATTTTGTGGTATAGATACCTATTAAATCATCAGACTGAAGCATTACGCTCGGATACCTTTCTGGATCTCTAATGTAACTTGCTCTCAGTTCTTCAATTCTTGTATTGTTCAGTCCGTGAGTAATTTTTCTAAAATTCGAAAACCCAAAATCTCTGTTCATTGATATATTTAGAACTTCCAAACTGGTGAGATGAGAGAGACATCCTTTTGCAGAATCATTGATGTTATTAAACGATAAGTCTAAAATACTTAGCCTCGACAGTCCAGCAAAAGACGATGAGGTGATAACAAGTATTTTATTGTGGCTTAAATCAAGTCTAACGGTGTCCTTTGGAATGTTACCCGGAATTCGTTTTAGATTTAGATAGTTGCAATTCACAATTATTTTGAAGCCATGACACCAGCATCGACATGACGACAATGTGCAGTTAAAATGTTTCCGATGAAATCTTGCCCTGCAAAATGGCTTCCATGAAACGGGCATGCCGTGTTGTAAATTATACCCATCTTTACCGTCACTGTAATGTATAGTATATAATAAAGTGCAAATAATCGCAAGATAAATTTCCATCTTCTTAAGAAAATTGCAAGCTTTTGTGAAAGTTTAACAGTTGATAAAGCGAGTCGCACTGTTATTTCTTCCTTGTGATCCAGCAAGCTTATTCTTTGCACTGCATACTAAAGATCAAAATAAATTTCATCTGATGAGAACGCAGTTATTATATAAATTCTGTTAACAGGAAAGGATGCAGGAAATTGGTGTCGTACTAGCCTCAGGGTATATCACTTTCTTTAGCTTTGTACGTTTATTTATAAACGTCGAGTGCAGTGAATTGCGTGAGAAGTTGGAAGTGCGATGCAAAATCTTGGGAAAAAAATCATTATTATATAACGTTACATTTTTATGTTGAAAAAGAGGGGGAAATAGGGACGATCGTATTGTTCACAAGGTTTCATCAGCGACCAAAAATAAAAAATGCACTGTCCTGCGAATATAATGCATATAAAATCGACATTAGCAGAAACTATGCCGATATAACATGGATGTGTTAAAAATAGAATTAAGAATGTTTAAAAGTTAAGTCTTAGTTGAAATTTACAAGTATATTTTTATATTATATATAATTTTAAAGTTGGAATTCGAGATCGGCATATGTTATTGTACAGCCTACGTTGGTTTCGATTTTATTGTACTCTTTTTCGATGTTTCGTCCGAAGTCGCACGATCACGACGAAGACATTGCCAAGCTACAAAACTTTTATTGTCCTGCGTGAGTCCGTTGCATAATAAAATCTATTTGTAAGCATCTCACTAGGAATGTGTGGTCTTTATAGAAGGTAAAAGAAGTACTTTGCTCCAAGTGATGATATTTCCATTACCAACATATTTTGTCCGATGAACGGCGTTCATATTCCCTAAGTACTACCTTAATGGGCGAAATTCAGTGGCGGATCTATAATTTCCGAAAAGGGGAAAAAGTTGGAGGGGGTTATATGTGAAAGTTAAGGGCCCCCCCCCCCCAAAAAAAAAAAAAAACGAAAAGAAAGAAAGAAAAAAAAAACCCCCAAATACACCCCCCCAATACTCAGCCTTTTTTGGTGTCAGATCTGGAGTTACTCATATTATTTGAGTGTTTTCAACTTATCGTCTATACATGCCTATAAATAGCCCCTTCCTTCTAAATACGCTACTAATATTCTTACATCGGTCGTTGTCTACGATAATGTCACTCCTTCACAAAATTAAGAAATGATATTAGAAGAATTATTTTGTGAAAGTGCAAGTTATATTTATTGGCAAAGTATTATATATGTCAATGAAAAAAAAAGACACACAAACACACACACAAAAAAAACTTAAAAACGATTTTGGCATCACAAAATATAATTTGCATAAATACACAATTATGACAGTGACGTATTGGCATGATTTTCCTTCAACGCCTAAAACAATTATGTCTTAATGAGAAATAATTAAACTTTTCCTTTCAGCGCTTTTCTCTTCAGGATATCCCCTTCGTCCTCTAAATAAACATTTCCTTTATCACAGGAAAATGAAAAAAATTACCATTTACATGATCTGATATTTATACGTATGAGTTTAATCTTTAAAACCAGATCATGTGTCGATACGTCACGAATGCCCTGCCGGTGTTATATAGTAGTTTTTCCCCCATAGTAGTTTTCACCCCGGAAAAAAATGACTTTATAGTACATGGCGGAGAAACTACTATATAGTAGTCTTTCCCCCATAGTAGTTTTCCCCCTTACGTAACGGTTTGGAAATTATACACGTTCGTTTTGTATCAGTCAGACAACATTTGAAATACAAATGTACTATAGTAATAGCCTGTGGATCAAACCAATGGTGTTATGGTTAATGGGTTTCTATATACTGTTAAGTGTTTTGTTTGTGCGTGTGTGTGTATCTATTTTTTGTTTTATTTATTTATTTATTTACAAGTCTTTCTATTTATATATTTACCATAGTATGCTATTGTTTCATTGTAAAAATTGTCGTTTACTTGCGTATAGATGTCAATCATGACGTCAGGCTGTGACTCAAGACTCGATCCCAGGCAACTTTTCGTAATACATCATAAGTAAAATAGGAATTTATCAATCATAATGTTCCAATGACAAATATAAGAGTTGAACGTGCAAGAATTCCTTAAACATCCAATTCCTAAATGAATTAAGACTGATGCATTGTATATATCACAATATCGCTCATCATGCACAGAGTACATGATAAACATAAAAATAACGGAAGGGAATTCCACCCAGGTGTCCACGATTTGCAATCTACGACAGGGCTTGTCTAGTCGCAGATGTTGTAAATCATGATCACAAGAATGTGATTTCCTTGTCCCTTACGCAAAGTATGAAAGGTTTCATCTTAAAGTATCTATATGTTAAGCCTCAAAGCTCTATACCCTTTTGTGTAGAAGATATAGTCAAGGTTAAAGTTTTTGAAAAGTAGGTCACATTTCAAGGTCAAGGTCATTAGGTCAAAAGTCATGGTCCCAAATAAAAGGTCTCATCACAAGAAAACTGTATGTGGAGTTGCAAAGCCTTGTACCATTTGGTACAAACGATATACCGTAGTCAAGGTTTTTTTTTTGCCACAGGCTACGAGTCAGAGACAGGTCAAAAACTAGATTCCCCGGATTTTCATTCCGGGGGCATAAAAACGAACTTGTTTTTCTTTTTTCCATTTGTACATATAGAGATTTCTCGGATTAAGTAAAGATATCTCGAATGAAATTCTAGTAGATAAATCTCTGTTCTAAATAAATGTATTTGTATTTGGAAAAGAGATTAAAATTGAAGACATTTCTACTTAAGAAAATGAAGACAAGGTTAATTTAGGCTACCATTAATGCATAGACATCAAAGTCCAAGGGACATAACACCGTCAAAAATTATTCAACCGTCACCAAATTATAACTTGACATATATTTACATGTTGTTTCTATATACCAACTTTCTAGTCAATATGTGTATTCATTGCAGAAATAGATCATTGAAAATTTTCTAAGTCCAAGGGGAATAACTCCGTCAAAAATTATTTGAGCAAAACCAAATCAGAAGTTGACGCAGAGTATCTCGTGAGGTATGAAAATATAAAATTTCGATGCAATATGTGCACCTATTGCAGGGATAGAGGACGGAAACGAATAATGACGGATGAAAGGAGTCGTTCTGTATGTCAGAAAAACACAATATTGTCCTATACCCTATTCATAAATTGGGAAATCAAAACAGACATGAATGACTATCATAATTTCCCAAATTACAAAAAAAGGTCATCGGACAGTATATAAACTTTATTTGTTTATATATCTGAAAGCATTATGTAAAACATATATTCCCTTTAGTTTGATAAGTGAAGTTATCACTACACGTTTAATAGTAATTGCACAATTGTACATTAACGTGTCAAAATTTAATGGCAAATGCATATAGACGCATATTATGTACGAAGCAATGATAGGGGTGTTTAGTATCGCCAACCATTGTTTTTATTGACTAAGTTAAATATTAAAAATTCAAACTTTACTATGATCAATGGCAATTGACAATGACTCGTATGTATTTGTACTGCCCCCTACCAAGCCAACCCATGTTGTTTCCACACTTCTGAAATACCTTGCATTCAAAGAATATCAGATATTATAATCCAGATCCTACCATTATGCCGTACGATATGCAAAGCAGGCAGTATGTAATGAAGTAAGCTAAACGGGAGGAAGGCTGGGGGGAAAACAAAAACAAAACAACCTACCATTGTGATGAATAAAAACAATGGATGCACTGGCCATCCTGTTTTTTTCCAAGATCGACGAGATGCTCACTATGTAGCATTTAGTTGATTCAGGATTTACGTCTCTTTCTTCATAAAGTCGTATAGAAACATAGAATTTGGGAGTTACCACTCTCTGAATGTAGAGGTATCATCCGGGAATCCTACAGATGTATTTAATCGCGATAAAATATATGAAATAAAAATAATGGAAAACGGATTTATTTAATCCACTGATAGTGTGAGATGATTACAGATTGATATTCTGGACAGAAATGTGATAAAAGTGCATAACGAAGAAATATTTAAATTTATTAAGATTGTAAAGAGATAAATCCCGCTATCCTTCTACATGCCAGAATTGACCTTCATAAAAATAATGTGTGGAAATGACTTAGTCAGAAAGAAGACTAAAATGTGTCATTTAAGGAGGAACTAAAATCTACACAGGGGCAGGCTTGGTGTAGTGGTTAAGCGCTTGGCTTGCGGCGCTGACGATCCGGGTTCGATTCCCGGGTTGCGCCACTATGTTTAAGAGGTTGGTAACCTCCTGCTTCCATGTCGCGATATAACTGAAATGTTGTTGAAAGCGACGTAAAACATCAATCAACCAACCAACTAAAATCTACAACACTTCTAAGGACACCCGTTTAATTCAGTCTCATGTATTCGCTAGACGAAAACTTTAAACCTTTGTCTATACCTCGCGCTTGACTAATTTCACTTCTATCGCGATCGGAGTATTTATCTAACGTCCTGCTGTGTTATAAATTTAGCATTGAAAAAAATCTGTCCGGATAACTTTATAAAATGTACATGTTTCAAGTATAAAAACTTTCTATAACTATAAAACAGAACAATGAGTAAAAGTTTTTAAAAAAATCTACAAAATAATGTAATGAGCACTGAATAGCATTAAGTAAGAATACGTTATTAATGATCGATCTCTGATAGAAGAGAGACGCTACCTAGAGTTTAGTTACAATTGAAAGCCTCAATGTAAATAAATGTAGAACATATATACCAATATTTAATTAACAATGTAAGATGTGAAGTCGGCAATTCACTTTTATTTACTATCATTCAAATAACAGAAATCTTCATATCTGGCTTCAGCGTGTACTGACTCTTAAAAAGCAATCATCAATAGCAGCTACGGTAGACTACATCCCAAGCGGTCAATTCTTAATTGGATAGGTAATTAACATACCATAGATAGGTGACCAAGTAAACGCTTCATTTATCTTTTAAACAAACAATCGATCAGTGCAGAAAGGAGATAAACAGTGTGGCTTCATGTATTAATTAAATCGAGTTTATATGTTTCAGCTACGTCCGGAAAGCAAGATTTTGTCCGGATTATCGGAGCAAACTTCACGTACTTTTGGAATTTCGTACTTGTATTTCCTTGCCCGGATCTGGAACGCGGATATCGAATCAAAATATCATTTGGGAAGTTCGTTACAACACCTTCTTGCCCGGAAAGTGGATTTTTACGGGGCCGGATTATCGGAGCATCACTGTATAATAAAAATGTTTTAGGGGATCCGTTCATCGAAAATATAAAACGCCGCGAACAGGTCTTTGACTACAAAGCCCTGGGTTGATTTAAACAGCAGATATGGAATTCACTTAGAGAAAATGTTGTTTTTGTTTCCCCTTGATAAAGGCCAAAAGCGAAAATTTGTGTTTCTTGTGACTTATTCAATTCATACTTACCTTTGGAGGACTTCTTCTCATTACATTATTATATATCTGTCAGATTTTTTAATAATGAAATAAGGTCACATCATGTACAGAAATAACAGCTTATATTCATGCCTTGACTTTGATAAAAAATTATGAAAACTCACACAGCTTTCTGGAAACATCTTCATATGATATAAGATATGTACCTCGAAAAAATTGCACAGATGAGGTCTGGATATTAATGGTTTCTGCATTGCAGTCCAGTCATACTGTCTTTTACGGTTTCTTGTCTTTACTTTTATATGTACTAGAAATAAGGGATATATTTCAAACCTTGAAATGAAACCCATTATCCTTTTATAATATGTGTTAAAATGTTTGTATATGTTTAGAGGTTGGATTGGTATTTAATTTATTATATTTTTATGAAGATGTGAGCAAGGTGATACGAAGTATTGTATTTTTTGTCTCGAAAATAGAAAAATATATACATGTTTTATATGTCTGTATGCAAATAAAAACATTATGTTTGTTTTGTGTTGTAAATTATACAGTGTACTGTGCTTTATTTTTCACAATTAATTTACTTCGAATATAGTTATGAGAAACCATATACATTATTGGGATAGTGGTGAAATGAAAGAAGCTAGGACTTTATTTCTTATGGAGATGTACTCACGAAATTATGCAAAAATGAGTCATGAATAAAACATGTTGTATTACAATGCGCGTATGCTGACAGGGTGATTAAGATTTGTGTCACGTTGAACAGGTCAATTTTGCCCTATCCTGTTATTTCTTTTTACTTTACGAGAAAAGTATTTACTTCACATTTATTTCCTTTCACTGAAATGTTGTGCCATGACCTTGACACAAAGTTTTTTTTATACGCCCGTCATTAGACGGGACGTATTATGTTATGGCGCTGTCCGTACGTCCGTCCGTCAGGGGTCATGTTTTCCGGGCTTTTTTGCCGTCTTTCAAGATATTGAGTTTTATTTCAAGCGGCGTTAGTACCAGTGCGAGTTTTGTTACGATTAATATCTTTTGACGGATTTATGGCCCTTGGACTTATAAATTTCAAGATTTTTTTTTTAATTCATTAAAAACTAATTTTTATGAAAACATTATGAAATTTAGAATGAAACAAGTAAAATGTACCAACTATCACATATTTTACAGGTATTCATATCTTTTTCTTCATTTTTGAGAAATTTATAATTTTAGGAGGGGAAAAGGGGGGGGGGGGGGCTTGGACTAAAAAATTTCAAGATTTTTTTTTTGCAGGTCGAGTTCGAAGATGGGTTTGATAGGACCATTTGTGCAGGAGTTATTGCCCTTGGACTTATGATGAAATGCTATGAAACGCAATTAACTTTAGTGAACGTCAGATATTTTTCATGAAACTCATGCCAAATGCGAATTGATCCCATCCGAATTAAGCGACGGGCGTATTATGCCACGCTAGGCGTTGCTCTTGTTTTCAAAAATAAGGTCATGGTAGTTTTTGTTGAATGTCAGAAATAAACATTCAACGATGTAGAAGAAGAAAAACATAACAAAATGAAAACACTGCTTTACAAAATGATGCTATTATAGCATACTAAGTTGTGGTTATAGATTTTGATGTTCATATTTAAAAAGAAAGATAGACAGGATCATGTATTTAGTAAATATGCAATGTAAGTGGAGTTCATTGTACGAAAAGAAAAGATTATATCGAGAAGGAAATTATTTTTAGTTCATTGAAGAATTTTTTCCCAAGAGGTAGAGAATTTTTAGTTTGTTACATGAAGAACATACCAAGATTATGACACGACTCATAGAGATTATCTATTCTGTTAAAACTGCTTCCGTCTCGTTCCACTTTTTAATCCTAGTTCATGAAATACTTTTACACTTACTCTCAAACGTGGTTTTTACTTGGAACAAAGTCTACATACATTTTATCCTTGAAATAGTCTTTCCTCCAATTTTTCACATTGTAAAGTGTTAACATGTACCGATTGGTAGTCAATAAGGAACATCCATTTTAATAAACAAAATAGAGATAAAGCCTATCACGGACCCCTGGAAGAACTAGAGGCGGGATCAGGTGTCGTGGAGGAGTAACCATCCCCTGCTGACCAGCCAAATAATGTTTTGTCACTCATATTTGTGCCAGATTACCGTGCCATCACAATCGAAGAATTAATTACATAATGGTAATCCAAGCATATAGCATTCAAAATATACGTAAGTCTTCTTTCATCATGTAATATTGGAGGAAAGTTATTATATGTATTTATGAAATAAATAATGTACATTAGTTGATGATTAGGTTTTATGTTTACAATTTTAGTAGTAACGATATGACAATTTTCAGTACTATCATGATACGCTGTAAAGAAATTTTTACCCACTGATCTGTTAAATGGTAGAGTGACTATTTACAAATCCTTCAGACATAAATAAAATAACACCTGTGATTAGAGAGAAATGATTTGCAGTGTCATGCACACTGTACAAAAATGAGGAGCGCGATGGGCAATGTCATACACACTGTACAAAAATGAGGAGCGCGATGGGCAGTGTCATACACACTGTACAAATAAGAGGAGTGGGATGGGCAGTGTCATACACACTGTACAGAAGAGAGGAGTGGGATGGGAAATCCTCATCCAAGTCAGTTTTTATGTGTCAACTTCATGTGACAATGATGCACGTACAACATCCCAAAATGTCTCCATATTCTCATCGTTTTTTGGCATTCGAATATAAGTATTTTTACAGAAATATTCCAAAATTTCAACAGGTAAATCCTTTTTGGGGATTTCATCGAGGACCAGGATCACCACCGCTTTTCGTCTAGTATGATGCTCCTCTTCAGTAGCCATGTGAAGTTCATACCTGCACCATTTACTTTTCAAATAAGCGCGGGACAAGATGACGAGCGTTTTAGAGCTATGATGAATGGCCGAAATAATATTGGAAGCAATGCGTTGACCGGGACAGAAGTCCCTCTCGTGAAGGCATAAGTGACATCCGTACTCGTCTTCTAACTTGTGGATGAGAACGTGCCGAACAAAGCGTGCATCAGCTTCGCTGTAAGATACAAATGCATCAAAATCATATTCCATATTATAATCTTTGATGGGACTATATCCTTTTTGACGCAGTCGACATATATACCATTTGTATGAAATTTCCCAGCGATTTTTATAAACGACAGCGCCAAAGAAAAGCGTGAGAGAAAGGCATGCAAATGCTGCTATTATGTACAACACATACGGTGGTCTGCACATCTTCTCCATATCGTTAATAAAGTTTTCATTCTGAAGAGATACGACATTCAACCAGGTCCCATTATCAAACCTGCACCCTTCATGAATTGCAATCACTTTTGTAGTTTTCATCCATTGCCAAAAATCAATTTGGTTACATGTGCATAAAAGAGGATTTTTTGATAAATTAACTGTCACAATTTCTGTAAGTGTCTCTGCGTTTCGGTCAAGAATGCGCCTCTCTTTTTCCTTAAGGGATGAAATCTGATTGGATGATAAATCAATACAATGCAGCTTGGTTAATCGATCCATTGAAATATTGAAAAGTTTAAGATGGTTAATACTGAGATTTAAATGCGTAAGACTCGTTTGATTATCAAGAAGTCGTTGATTGATGGCTCCGAGACGATTTCTGCTCAAATCTAACACTCGTAAATTTGTCAATGGCCAAAATGAAGAAACTTTTCGCGAAAGGGATTTCCCAAGAAAGTTCCCAGCTAATAATAAGATTTCAATAGACGTTATATTCTTGAAAAACGTTTTGCTGATGTATTTACAAGCGTTGTCGGATAAGTCTACGTATTTTAATTTGTGGGGTAGATGAGCAGTTACATTTCCAACAAGGCGTTGTATGTTATTTCGGGAAAGATCTACATATTCTAAATCAATTTGTCCGAAATTAACGTTCCCGATATATGTAGTTAAGGAAGCTTCTCTGGCTATTATCTTCTTCAATGCTGATTTATGTTTCAGTGGAACTGTAACCCTTGTACATTTTTTTGAACGAGTGTAGTTTGAACCATAGATTCCGGATATGTATCGTCTATAGACAGGGGAGCGAGTATGTGTAAATGGTTTTAAATCTTTATATTTCCATTTTTCCAGTCGACGAAAGTCGCACTGATAACTAATGTCAATAGATAACATATTTGGATGTTTAATGGCAAATTTAAAGAACTCTTCGAGATTGTAGTTTCCAAGGACATTTTGCTGAATTGACAGAGTTTCCAAAGTCGACGGCAGAAAATTTGCAACATTGCTTTTTGGACATTGAATTTGATTTCCGTCCAAATACAATACTTTCAATTTTGTGGTATAGATACCTATTAAATCATCAGACTGAAGCATTACGCTCGGATACCTTTCTGGATCTCTAATGTAACTTGCTCTCAGTTCTTCAATTCTCGTATTGTTCAGTCCGTGAGTAATTTTTCTAAAATTTGAAAACCCAAGATCTCCGTTCATTGATATATTTAGAACTTCCAAACTGGTGAGATGAGAGAGACATCCTTTTGCAGAATCATTGATGTTATTAAACGATAAGTCTAAAATACTTAGCTTCGACAGTCCAGCAAAAGACCATGAACTGATGGCAAATATTTTATTGTGGCTTACATCAAGTCTAACGGTGTCCTTTGGAATGTTGCCCGGAATTCGTTTTAGATTTAGATAGCTGCAATTCACAATTATTTCGAAGCCATTACACCAGCATCGACATGACGACAATGTGCAGTTAGATGTTTTCCGATGAGATCCTGCCCTGCAGAATTGCTTCCGTGAAACGTCCATGCCTTGTCGTAAATTATACCCATCTTTACCGTCACTGTAATGTATAGTATATAATAAGGTGCAAGTAATCGCAAGATAGATTTTCATCTTCTTAAGAAAATTGCGAGCACTTGTGAAAGTTTAACAGTGGATAAAGCCAGTCCAGCAAACTTATTCTTTGCACTGCATACTAAAGATCAAAATCAAATTCATACGTCTGATGAGAACGCAGTTATATAAATTCTATTGACGGGATCGGATGAAGGAAATTGGTGTCGTACTAGCCTCGGGGTATATTACTTTCTTTAGCTATGTGTGAATATTTATAAACGTCGAGTGCAGTCAATTGCGGAAGAAGTTGTAAGTGTAACGCAAAAAAGTGCATCGTCCTGCGAATATAATTGATATAAAATCGACATTAGCAGAAATGATGGCGACTAACATGGATATGTTAAAAATCCAACCAAAATGTTTTTGAGTTAAATCGTACTTGAAATTTACAAATATAATTTTTATTCAAATACTGCATACTCTCTCTCTCTCTCTCTCTCTCTCTCTCTCTCTCTCTCTTTAATTTAAAAGTTAAAATTCGAGCTCGGCATATGTTGTTGTATTACAGCATTCTCTACCAGAGTTGTCGTTCGTTTTCCCTCACGTACTGGTATCAATGTAGCAATTATTTTCCATAGGGCTACATATTAATGAATGTAGAAGTTTCTATACAAAAGATGATCATTTGAAGCTTCCTTTACATTTCAATAAACAGAAAGTAAAAACACCAAAAAACTATACCTTACCGTGGCTTTTCATTTTCAAAATTTGCCATGTTTAAACTTACCCTCAGTCCGCAGAAAATGTTCTTGCTGAAAATACCTTGACCTTTCATATGAAAAATACTGACTCATTACATTGGTTTTAATATTGTCACCTGTCAACAGATAGACCATAAATATCATTTCAATCAAAAAGATGAACCTGGCATTTATATCCACTCAGAAGCCTAGGATTTTTCACCCCGAGCATTACTTAGGGTAGCCAAAACCCTTACACGACTCGAGTCAGGGTCAATTGGTACATTGATACCTACTGCAGTAGCTTTATACTGGAGTTACCTGCTCTTGTTTGCTATCGCTGCGCGAAGAGACATCTAGACAGGCATTGCCAGTCTATAGTGGCTTTAGCGCACGGAACTTCCCGGTAGAGAATGGTATTACAGCCTACTAGTACGTTGGTTTCGATTTTATTGTACTGTTTTTGATGTTACGTCCGATGTCACTCGATCACGAGGAAGATATTGACATGTGACACAACTTTCAATATCCTACATGAGTCCGTTGCATAATAAAAATCTCTTTTTAAGCAACTCACTTAGAAGGTGTAGTCTCCATAGATGGTAAAAGAAGTTATTTCTTCCAAGTATTAATATTTCCATTACCAACATATTTTGTCCGATAAACGGCATTCATATTGTCTAAGTACTACCGTACAGTAGCGCGTGCACAGTAATGGGCGAAATTCAGCGGCGGATCCAGAATAAACGAAAAGGGGGGAGTGGTTACTTGTGAAAGTCAAGTTTTAAACAACCCCCCACCCCTCAAAAAATTAATGAATAAATAAATAATTATAAAAAATAAATAATAAATGAAACAATACTAGGCCTTTTTGGGTGTCTCGAATCTGGAGTTTTACTCCTATTTTTTAAGTCTTTTTTCAACCTTATCGATCGTACATGCCTATAAAATAGCCCCTTTCCTCTAAATACGCCACTAAAATTCTCACATCGGTCCTTGTCTACGATAACGTCACAAAATCACAAAATATAATTTGCAGAAATATACAGTTCTTATAGTGACGTAATGGCATGATTTTCCTTCAACGCCTAGTATAAATCACTTATGTCTTAATAAAAATTAATGGAACTTTTCCTTTTAGCGCTTTTCTCCTCAGGATATTCCCTTGGTCCTCTAATTAAACATTTCCTTGATCACAGGAAAATGAAAAATTTAATATTTACATGATTCTAATATTTACTGCGTATGGGTCTCATCTTAAAATCTAGATGTGTCGACGCACGCGACACCACAAATGCCCTGCCGGCAGCAAAAGTTTTGAACAGCACATGTAGTCCGAGGGCCATAACTCCTGTTAAAATTTTGAACATTTTCTTTAAAATATGCACATTACCACATTGTGATCTTTGGTTCTACTGAAATCCTCTGTAGGTTAAGGAGGAATTGCGAAGACAAGGTGAATTTACTATATATGCATAGACATCAAAGTCCAAGTGACATGAAACCATCAAACTTTATTTCAAACGTCACCAATTTATAATTTAACTTAGATGTTACTTGATGTTTCTAAATACCAACTTTCTAGTTAATATGTGCATTCATTGCAGAGATAGAGCATAGAAACGGTTCAATTTGATTAAAAACCTTATGTTTATTCCGCTTCCCTTTTTGTCCCATTGCGGATAAAGAAGCACTGCCTCCTTCCCAGGCAACCGATGTTTCAAAGAATGTCAGAGATTATAATCCAGATCCTATCCAGTGGCGGATCCAGGATTTTCGAAAAAAAAAATCAAACTACTCATCCATTTTGTGTGCCAAATCTGGGATTTTTACTTGTAAATATGCGGCGAAAGGGGAGGGGTGGCCTCTAAATCCGCCACTGCTGTTATTATGCCGGACGATATGCATAACAAGCAATATGTAATGAAGTGAGCTAAACGGAAAAAAGGGTGGGGGTAAACACAAAAATAGAGGAGAAGGCTTCATTTTTTTCTTGTTGCCCAATCCTGATCTTTTGTTGTGTGTGAATATTTCTTATGCACTATAATCAATAAATACTGTTTAAAAACATAAACAAAACAACCTATCATTGTGATGATAAAAAAACAATGCATGCACTGGTCCTCCTTTTTTCAAGATCGACGAAACGTTCACTATGTAGCGTTTAGTTCATTCAGGATTTACGTCTCTTCCTTCATAAAGTCGTATAGAAACGTAGAAGGTGGGAGTATGCACTCTCTGAACGTAGAGGCGCCATCCGGGAATCTTACAGATGTATTTAATCGCGATAAAATATATGAAATGAAAATAATAGCAAACGGATTCGTTTAGTCCACTGATGGTGTGAGATGATTAAAGGTTGATATTCTGGACAGAAATGTGATAAAAGTTCATAACGAAGAAATAGTTAAATGTATTAAGATGTAAAGAGAAAAATCCCGCTATCCTTCTGCATGCCAGAATTGACCTTTATGAAAATAATGTGTGGAAATGACTTAGTCAGAAAAGAGACTAAAATCATATATATATATTGATTGATTGGCAATGGGAAATAACAGTTTCCGTGACCGGAACGTCATGCTTAATGGGACAAATAGTGATCTAAGCGGAATGAGGATATACATGTAATTTTAATCAGATTGATTTGTAGCGAACCTTGATTACCTTATATCTACCACTTTTCATCAAAACTTTTTTGTGTATGAAAGAATGGAAAATGGAGTCAATGTCGCTTAGTCCTGTGTCCACATCTGGCAGAAAAAGAAAACATCATCTGTGTGGGACATTTAGTATTACATCTGTCCAAAGTTTTGTCAAATTCCCATCAAAAAGTGAACTTTACTAGTGCTAATCAATATATTAAAATTTGAGACACAATTACTTTAATTTATAAGATTTCTGTATAAAAATCTAAATTACTTTGCAAAATTTGTTTAATACGCTACAAATCAGTACACAGACTATGACTTAAAGACGTTAACAATTTAACAATTGGTTAGCTTAACCAGTGTTTAAAGTTTCGAACAACTGGACCCTGACGTCCACCAGAACTATCAGTCGACCAGCAGTGACACTGGCCTAGTGGTTATGATCAATATTAGAACATATATACGTGTTATACTTTTGCGCACCAGATAATTTCGATAATTTTTGTCTCTTCAGTGATGCTTATGGCCGAATGATTGGAAATCTAATAATGTATAAATATTTGAAGAGCAGAGATAAAACCACAGTAGCCGAAAATGTTAGCCAAAAATCAATCTAAAGACAGCTGTGTATGAGGGAGATACTCCTTAGCTTTTGCGTGATTTACAAAATTAAAAAATTATATATTTCTCATCAGTACAAATGCACTGACAACTAGACTGTAAAACCACAAAACTTAATATGAAATCAAGATCAGAACATTGGCATGAGGGTCCCGGCATGGATTTTGTACCATAAATTATATCTTGAATAGTATTATAATATAGATATATTAACAAAATAAGTACATACATACATATCAACAAGACAGAGGGCATATCAGGAATGAGAAGCAATGCTATGGAAAATTTACATGTATTCATTAAAGTTACAGATTTTAAAGAAAGAAAACTAAAGATATCTGACAAAGCTGTATGACAAAAATCACCAAGGACATGTACACAAAACATGATGATAGTAGAAAATACACGGAAAATCGACATTACAAAAATATTCGATTGTGCTGCGGTTACGATACCGACTTAGAACGGTCAATTGAAGTAAAGAAAAAAGAGGAGTTACTTGCTCAGTTATGTGGCAGAAGTCACCATGGAGCTATACAAATAACAAACATCATTCAATCGGTTTAGGACAACGTTATCATCCGGATTCATGAAGGATTTTAATCTGAATGAATTTGGATTTATACTGTGGTATTTATCAATAAAGTGTTGTCGGGCTTTTTTCAGATGATACGTGCTGCAAAGTAGGTAATGGAATCCATATCCAATTTTTCTTTGATTACCATCCCAACTACCAGATACAATAGTTTCAATGGGCGTATTTGAGTGTTCAAGCTTTCCTTTCATTCTTTGTTTAATTGCATTTGGGGAGGGCGGGGGGGGGTTAATTATCCATTTAATATTAAGAACAGCATAAGAAATACCAGTAAATATTAACTCCATAGCCCTGTAAATTGAGGAAATCTTTTATACAAAATAACCATTTTGATTTTTTTAAATAAGAGATTTCTAAAACATCTCATCTCATAAAAACATGCATATTCATTATCTTATTATCATTCAATGCAAATTTTGACAAATAACCAACCATTCTAGATTTAAAATTATAAACAATTCTCCAAATGTCATATTCGGCTTCTTGTCTAAAAGAATTTGTGAAAGAAGTAAAAAGTCTTATCCCGAGCGAATCGGAATTATTATCAATAATATTAACTCATTGACCAAGACCTTTGACCTTTGACCTTAGGAAATAATTGACGTTTTTCTTTCAGCATCCGTTGGATATCTGTACTTGATTTAACGATTCTGGCCAAGACGATTTCATTATGTTTACGATCTCAGTGGACGGAACAACAAACGGACACACGCATCGTACCATACCATTAAAGGTCAACGTACTATACAACACATTTGTTAGATAGGCAGAGACCTTTACAGTTAACCAAACAGAAATAACATAACTAGTTTGAATTATTTGATTCTTACAAAATATAATAATATAACAATATATAATATTTTTACAGATATTTACAATAGAAATAAAGAAAAAATATATGAAAACAGTACTGCCTGTAAAACTTAACATGTATTATATTTCATTATACAATATACACAAATATAGAACGTAATACGTATAACTATAATGTAGCATCATCTTCTATTCATCATACAAAACAGAAAAGTACTATGTACCGAGTAGGATATAAAGTGCGCACACAGATGTTGACTCCCACATGAGAGTTACATTTGTTTAGTGTAACACCATAGTCCCTCCCTCTGAGATTTTACGGAACCTGTTTTCGGCAAAATATGTCCATTGAAACCTTGCAAAGGGGGAAATGTCTAATTTCATTCAAAACCTAAATATCAAGATGTATGATCCATGAACACCATTCTATAAAAATATTCAATTAAAGGATTTGACCATTAGAGCTTTAAATTTGTCAAGGATTATGATTGTTACTCACCTAGACATGTGTTCTATATGTATAATCATTTTGTACTCTTTCATATAGACCTTACAGTATAGTAATAAGGAAGTTGATGTATATACATACATATACATATATGCCACTATTTCTTTACAGCTAATGACTACATATTAGTTCTATTAGTTTTGTAAGTTTGAATGTGACTTTGTTACGAGTCACTAATTAAATAACTGCAATACAGTTACAGGTCCCTTAAATGAAATTTATAACTATGATCTGTAAATTGATAGAATGACTATTTGCAGGTCATTCACATTTACTCGTTACAAGATAACAACGAAGAAGTACCGCAGGATTAACCATATCTCGTAGTCCATTGAATAAAAGGAAAATATCGTGTACAAAGTCATATTCTGACAAATGGTGAGACCAGGTGCCCGGTGCACGGGAGAAGAAAGCGTCCTTTGCATTAATCAACCGTCACAAAAGTCCTGCAACAACTCTTCAAGTTCAGTAAGTAAATATTACATATACATTATATTACATTATATATATACATGAGCACATGCATGAGACAAATTATCCCATTCACGGTATTTAATGTTATTGAATTGAAAGTCCGGTGTCGGAAATACACATATGTACATACATGTATATATTATGTCAAATCAAGTGTAGTCAAAAAGTTCAAGACGCTTAGTTTGTATGATCAAATCCCAAAATGTCGGTTCTCAATCTTGAAAGGGGATCTAAACTGCATCCTATCCCTATATCGAACATAATACTCAATCAATGACACTTTGAAACGTCCCTCCATATATCCTTGTGAGAGTAGTTCGTGGCAAGAAACCTTGCTTTCGAAATCTTCGGAATTAGAACATGTCCTGGCATGGCGTATAAGTTGTGAAATGGAGATGCCATATGCGGGGGAGTAAATTATACATTGCTACCTAAGGAAAGGGAAGTTGGTAATAATGAAATTGAAATCGTCACGATGTTATAAAGAGAGAGGCACCATGTAGAAATCATTGCATTGTTATGAAAACATTATAAAACAGATAAGACACAGAAGAATAAGATGGGAAATGAGCTTCTCAATCTGTCTTATGTGTCAACATCACGTGACAACGATACACGTACAACGTCCCAAAATGTCTCCATATTGTTATCTTTGTTTGGCAATCGAATATAAGTATTTTTACAGAAATGTTCCAAAATTTCAACTGGTAATTCCTTTTTGGGAATTTCATCGAGGACCAGGATCACCACCGCTTTTCGTCCAGCATGATGTTCCTCTTCAGTAGCCATGTGAAGTTCATATCTGCACCATTTACTTTTCAAATAAGCACGGGACAAGATGACGAGCGTTTTAGAGCTATGATGAATGGCCGATATAATATTGGAAGCAATGCGTTGACCGGGACAAAAGTCTCTCTCGTGAAGGCATAAGTGACATCCATACTCATCCTCCAACTTCTTGATCAGAACTTGCTTAACAAATTTTGCATCTCTTTCGTTGTAGGATACAAATGCATCAAAATCATATCCCATGTTATAACCTTTGATGGGACTATACCCTTTTCGACGCAGTCGATATATGTACCATTTGTATGTTATTTCCCAACGTTTCTTATAAACCACCGCTCCAAATAAAAGTATTACAACAAGACATAGGAATGGCATTGTGATGTACAACACATAGGACGATCTGCACATCTCCTCCATATCGTGGATGACTTTTTCATTCTGAAAAGATATAAGATCTAACAAGGTCCCATTATCCAGAGTGCACACTTCATAATGTGCGATCTTGATAACTACTTTAGTGCTTCTTGCCCATTTCCAGAAATCAACTTGGTTACATGTACATAGAAGAGGATTATGTGATAAGTCCAATGTTACATTTCTCTGCAGTTT
The DNA here is from genome assembly GCA_035048485.1 of Pteria penguin. Taxonomy (NCBI): domain Eukaryota; kingdom Metazoa; phylum Mollusca; class Bivalvia; order Pterioida; family Pteriidae; genus Pteria; species Pteria penguin. The sequence goes on along the minus strand of CM068588.1, from coordinate 19,602,831 downwards.
CTCCGCATTTCGATCAAGCATGCGCATCTCATTTTTCCTAAGATATGAAATCTGATTGTACGATAAATCAATAGATCGCAAACTAATTAATCGGTCCATTGAAATATTAAAAATTTTGAGATTATTGCAGCTAAGATTCAAATGAGTCAAACTCAGTTGATTATCAAGCAGCCGTTCACTGACAGCTCCAAGCCGATTTCTGCTCACGTCTAACTTTTTTAACTTTGTCAATGGCCAAAACGAAGATACTGGTCGTGAAAGAGATGGCCCAAGAAAGTTTCCAGCTAATAACAAGATTTCTACAGACGTTATGTTCGTGAAAAAGGATTCGTTGATATATTCACAATCGTTATCGGATAAGTCTACGTGTTTTATCTTGTGAGGAGGATGAGCAGTCACTGGCCCATTAAGACTTCGTATCTTATTTCGTGAAAGATCTATATGCTCTAACTCAATTCTTCCGAAATGAAGTTCTCCAACACATTCAAAAAAAGATGCATCTTTGGCTATTATCTTCTTTAAAGCCGAGTTGTGAATCTCGGTAGAGTGAGTATTCATACATTCCTTTGTACGAGAATGGTTTGAATTGTTGATTTCGTTTATATATCGTTTGCGTCTATGTGTATTAGAGTTGAAATATGTTGATAATTTTAAATCTTTCAATTTCAACTTTTCGAGACGGCTATCGTCACACTGATAGCTGATGTCAATAGACGATAACTTTGGATGATTCATAGCAAAGTTAAAGACCTCTTTCATTTTGTAATTTCCGAGGACGTTTTGCTGAATTGACAGACTTTCCAAAGTCGATGGTAGGAAATCCGCAACTGAACTTTTCGGACACTGAATTTGATTTCCGTCCAAGAACAACACTTTTAACTGTGTAGTGGAAATACCCATTAAATCATCAGACTGAAGCAGTACGCTCGTATATCTTTCTGGATCCCGAATGAAACTTGCTCTCAGTTCCTGAATCCTTGTATTGTTCAGTCTGTGAGTAATATTTCTAAAATGTGAAAACCCAAGATCTCTGTTCATTGATATATTTAGAACTGCCAAACTGGTGAGGTAAGAGAGACATCCTGCAGCAGAATCATTGATGTTATTAAACGATAAGTCTAAATTCTTCAGTTTCGAAAGTCCAGTAAAAGACGATGAATTGATTTCAAATATTTTGTTGTGGCTTAAATCAAGGCTGACGGTGTCTTTTGGAATATCGCTCGGAATTCGTGTCAGATTTAAAAAGCTGCAGTTCACATGTATCTCGAAGCCATGACACGAGCAGTGACATGACGACAGTGTGCAATCAAAGGTCCTAAGATGAGATCCTGATCTGCATAGCTGTTCCTGTAGTAGGTCTAATCCGTGTGGTAAATCTTGACCATCAATGTAACTTACCACACATAATAAAGTACAAATAATCACGGAATTAACTTTCCTCATATCTTATTTGTTGCAAGAACAGCTGAATAGTTTATCGTGAATGTCGCCAGTTACTCTGTCTGCTATCCTTCTTCGTTAGTTGTTCATGTAAATATATGGAATTTCCTTTTCAGCATTTGTGAAAAATCAGACGCCGTTTCGAATTCTTCTAAATCTTTAAATGCAGCCGTGTTATAAATTCTATAAAACAGGAAGCATTTACTCAGTCAATGTCACGCGTAAGTGCTTTTTCTGTTTCTAAATTACGTTATATGTAAATTTACATAAGCCTTGCACAATGAATTACGGAAGTGTTTTAAGGGTGGATAAAGATATAAAGAGTACCACATAATACATTACGAAGCATTTGGACGCTAAGGGAAAAAGAGAGAGGGAGTCCCCCCCCCTTGTCAACCCCCCCCCCCCCTTTTTTTTGACCGATCATAATTGTTTCATATGTTGTTACGTGATTTACTATATTGTTTTCATTTAAGCAATCTTAATATGCAACTGATTTTCAGTCATATAAGTTGTATTGCAAGCAGTATGTATGAATGTGTTCTTTTTTTTCTGAACGTTAATACTACAAGTTATTTTCATCATGCGATTATAAAAAGTGTTCGGGCTCTGGAAAACAGTTACTCATGCAGATATAAGCGCAATTTCCTGTTCCTCTTAGTGACTATTAATTGAAATGACGGAACCTGAACACAATTATCCATGTTTGAGAGCTGGAAATGAGTTTATTATTAACTGTCAACATTGTCATTGGCTGAAGGGGATTGCAAACCTCTTTGGTTGGAAAATTTTATCAAAACAAAGTTATTTTCGGCCATTTTCAAGGCTGAAACACCCCCATACTGAATAGTGGATAATAGTAGTCATGGCAGGCTGTAATCTTCCTTTCAAAAATTTCTAGATCCGCCTATGATCAGTGCGTAGCTCTATGCGATTCAAGCAAGAGTCCTTGGCAAAAAAGTTGCTTAAAACTATGGTATCATATTGCAAATTTTGTTTTGAGTTTAAAATTTTGGCTCCCCACTTTTGCTTCCTACAGGCACGGGGAGGAATTCATAGTTAAACACTAAAGTCGTGAATGACTACAGTAAAGTTAGTATTTGTATAAACTATGGAACCTTACCATGTCTATGTTAAACTGTAACATTAAATCCGAGCTGAAATTTTCAAAAAAAAATTTGCTTAAATTGAATTCAGGGTATGCAATAGTCTAGGATATTCTAAAGTTTTAAAGCCTACAGTCCTATGCAATATTGCAATTAATGAAATGTATTCAATATACAGAGAGACGCCAAGATGCATTTATTTGTCAATTTTAGTAGAAGATATAAATAATTGTAACATTTTAGTAATTTTGATATATGTCAGTTCTGGCATGCTGACGGGAAGCAGTTCAAACCCTGTTACAGGAAAAACATTTTAGTTCATTTCATTTGTAATAAATAATGGGAAAATATTCTGACTCAATCTGTTGTTTTTAAATGAGAAAATTGTTGTCAGGTGACTGATGTATAATTGGGCCTCTTGTTTTATGCCCGGGGATCAATAGGTTTTGGTATATTCTTTTTGTTTGACTGTTTGTTTGATATATATATATATATATATATATATATATATATATATATATATATATATATATATATATATATATATATATATATATATATATGAACAAAATGCCGGCGTTGCTTAGGAGATGAAGTGCTTGGCTCCTGATCGAGCGGTTTCGTGTTCGACTACCTCCATGAGCACACCGGTGTCCTATCTTTCGAATGGAATCGTTGCAAAGATGCAAAGGTATACTTTCTATGCAATGCATCAAGCAGATGGCATCACCACATACATAATGCAATGTGGGGCGGCATAAAACAATAACCAATCAATCAATCAGTCACAAAATATTGGGTTACCCCGTTCCTAACCCTACGCGTATTTTTAAATTCAGTATTCATTAATTTCTATATCAGGACATATATCAAGTTTGTTTTGTGGAGATTTTCTCATTTAATACATGACCTTTGTGACTGACCTGTTCAAATATTTGCAAGCGTAACTATCCTACAATGTTATCTTGACATTTTATCAAAATAAACCATTTCATCTCTGCCAAAGAAAATTTTACCTTGGATCATGTGACCTTAAAACTCTTCATTTATATGTTGAAGGAAGTAATCCCATTTTTACAATTTGGGTTGATTTTCATATTGTAATAACGTTTTTGCATTTCAACTAGCAGAGTAACAAATCCATTTAGATTCTTGCTTAGAGTTCAACAAGAACTGCTTGAAATTATTATGTTGGATATCGTGTATGAGATTGCTCTTTGTTCCCAAATTTTACTATGACGGAGAATATTTTAAAGCTGTATACCCTATGTTCGCTAGTAGAATGCATATTATGGGTTAATTTATTCAAAATTTTTTTGAATAGAATTTGAGTTTATCCGTGTTTTTGTCTGTTCCTTTGTATGGCACACGCCGTTTCCGTGCAATAACGGCAACAAATATGATAAGATTTCCTTCAAACTTGGTAACAAGGTTAAATGCCTATAGAGTCAAGTGCGATTGCCACTTTTGGTGGACGTTATTTGGCTTTGGCGAAGTTGTTGCCCCTTGATTGACGGAAAATGTCATCTTACCACGGATCCGCTTAGCATCATTAAAAAAATACGAAAGTAACTGGTGTATGGCACTAACAACAATGTACCACAGTGGACATTCACGGACCCCTGAAATTCAGAGGTGAGATCAGGTGCCCGGGAGGAGTGAGTGTCTCCTGTTTGGCTAGACACACCGGCCGTGAATACCCTTAGATACAGACGAAACAAATATAATTCAGCACTATATATATAGATGTTTGTGAACAAACACTGTATAGAAAGTGCCAGTATATCATATTCAATCTATGCTTATTTCATCCAGTTCACGTTATTCTGTAATACATGTTCAATAACACATCTAACCTGTATAAAAGGCTATAGGTTTTGTTCAGTTTCCAAGCAATACATTTTGTGTCAACAGTCATGTAAAATACATACCGGTATTTCATCCTAACTTCAAAAAAGTATACTTACAATATGATTACTCCTTTACGAAAGCCGGGATTCTGCGAATTAGCTTGTTACACTGATAATCCAAAACTTTTTGGCGTATCCTAAATTTAAAAAGAATAGCTTTAAACATTCAATTTTCTCTAAAAATGGAAATTAATTTTTTTTTTCTAAATTTACACCCATGCAATTATTAAGAAGTTCAGTTTGCTTTTGATGATGTATGTACTGCATCACAATAAGTATAATTGTGATGCATCCGCCAAAAAACACACTCTTTTAATTCTTTTCTAGATCTGCGACCGTTGTATATCGATTGAATAATCAACAGGAACATGAAAACAAAGTTTAGGGTCAAAAACATTAAAAATATGTTAATAAATCCACCATATCTTCCTTCCTTATACGTCATTGTGTATGATGTTACTTTTTACATAGTTATAGATAATTCACAAACTGTACCTATATAGGGACCATCCAAAGGGTTTTAACTGAGTTGTTATCCATGATTGGCATATAAAGTAAATATAGCGAGATACATGTACACACCGTAATATGATATGATGGGTTGAAATTTTGTAAGTACTTGTATCCTTTTTGACGACTATATGACATAACACGATCCTAATTCTATATTTGAAGATATTGTAACAAATAAAACCTCAGGAAATGTAGTCCTCATCTTGACTAATTTTATTACAATTCAGGAAATAGAATTTTTCTCGACTTGATTTGTTTTATAACAATTCAAATTTTTATTACAATTAAGGTTGGCTACCGCATTGTAATAACTTTTTTGCAATGCAACCAGAATTGTAATACATTTATTACAATTGAGTTTTAATACCATATATGAAAATGTTAAAACTATTTAATCCAAATATCTGGCCCATATTCTATAATATCTGAAGCTTTCATAACTATGAAAACCTCAGAAAATAGAGTTCTTCTAGTTTTGATTTATTTTAGTACTAGTACAATTCAAGTTTTTATTACAATTTAGGTTGGCTACCAAATTGTAATAACTTTTTTGCATTGCAACCAGAATTGTAATAAATTGAGTTTTTAATACAATATATGAAAATGTTAAAACTATTTAATCCTCTGCAAATGTGATTCTTCTCATCTTGACTTGTTTTGTTGCGATTCACGCCTTTATTACAATTCAGGTTGGCTACCCAATTATAATATCTTTTTTCGCATTTCAACCAGTTTTCGAAATAATTAATTTCAATTCTTGCTTATTTAAAATTTCTGGCCCATATTCTATAATATCTGAAGCTTTCATAACTATGAAAACCTCAGGAAATAGAGTTCTTCTCTTTTTAATTTGTTTTAGTACAATTCAAGTTTTTATTACAATTCAGGTTAGCTACCAAATTGTAATAACTTGTTTGCATTGTAACCAGAATTGTAATAAATTGATTACAATTCACGTTTTATTACAATTTAGGTAGCAACAAAGCCTTTCCCCATAGGAGGGTCTCATAGCCCCTTCAGTTTTTTTCAAACAGCACAGTACAACTCCTATATATTGCCCACCCTCCTCTTTTGTATGCAGTGTATGCATGCGTGCTGAAGGGTTGTGTTTATTATATACTGTTTGGATGGTCCGCATTTCCAATGGTTTTTATTACAGGCGCCATTACAGTGGCATAGGAAGCAAATCATGAATAGATGTGTAAACCAAAGTTTCATTTCATAAATACATGTTTCCTCGATTTTCCTGGTTCATCGGGAAGTGGGATGATTTGGCACTAGTTCTCCGGATAACCAACAGCATTTGTTACGTTCCTAGGGAGTAAATGAAGTGTCGACAATACCGTTGACTTCAGATTTATTTTATTTTTCGGAGTACCCATTGAATCTACTCGCATTTTCTAACTTTTACTTTCATGGTGTTTCTTTGATGATAAATACAACCAGGTACTATATAAATAAAAAATACTCTAGCAATGACGATATCTAAACCTAATAATGATAAATACGGATTTAATAAATTATGAACCATTAACTCCTTAACAGTATTGCCTTGAAATCATAACAATATTCAAAATTCAATTCAAATTAAAAAAAATTAAAACCAGCAAATTACCGCCAAAAATGTGGGGAAAAGGGAAGGGGGTGGTGCCCTCAGGTCCCACGGTTTCTACGCCTATGCACGACCCCGGAATACTTCTGTCACAGCATCAGAGTTATTCACCATTTCCATTACTCTCTCAAAACTGGAAGGAGCTTTTCAATAATTGTCTAAAATTAATGGTGCTAGAAACGTCCTCGTTCACAATAAATCATACAGACTGCTAGATCTGCCACTGTATAAGATCTTTTGATACACGTATTCTAATCTGATGAAATCATAGACATGTGTTTGGTTATTTATAGAAAGGGAAAAACCAGACTACAACGTAAATTTGAAACTTCGGAGTGCCTCGTATTTAATCTGTACAATAGAGAGGGTAGGTAGAGGGCGAGGAGTTCCGATTGGTAAATCTGACAATGTAAACATGGGCGATCGTAACTATGATTTCTTGTATAAAATCGTTTTGGTTGGGAACCTTGGGGTAGGAAAAACTAGTATAGCAAGGAGGTTTGCCGAGGAGAAGTTTTCAGAGGAACACAAATCTACCATTGGTGTCGATTTCACAGTACAAACTGTTCAAATCGAAGATAAAATCGTAAAGGTATGTAACTCTTCTTTCTTTGTCACGTTGATTTGAGTCACCTATCTTCCCTTTCAACGCAAGCTGTGGTTTGAAACATCTTGAATAGCGTACTAAATTAAACAGTTTTCTTTTCAGCACGGATACTAGATAAACCAGCACACTAAAGGGAGGGGTCTCTAGCGTCTCAAGGGCGGAGCCCCAAGAAAAAAAGGTGGGGGAGGATACAGAGGGTCTTTGTCTCTTGTAGTTCCTTCGGTTTGACAATTTGAGGCCGAAACAATGTGTATTATCATTTTGATGAATAGCCCAACATAAGTCATTACCGCATCTTTCGGGTAGACACTATATAATATTGTTCAGTACCTTGTACTTATAGATGGACCCATGTACCCAGTCAGATGTCTTGTAGTTTACTTCAAGTGGACAGTGAAAACTTTGTGTGTGGGGAGGGGGACAGTGGCAGATTCAGATCCCTTCACAGAAAATGTTTTGACTAATTCTTATATTTACAACACATATTATTAAAAGTCTCTATTTTACTTAAGTTTCTTTGTGAATAAGACACCAGGTCTATGTTTGCTTTCCTCTACATGATTCAGTGTAAATAAATAAACAAAATTTATTCTTTTTTTCAATTTTATAAGCTCTACTTGCCAGAGATACTTATAACTTCAGTGAAACCATATTTGTCATCCGTCCATCCATTCGTAAACATTTGTTTGTTATCGCTACTCTTTTGAGATTTCATTATGGGCTAGAAGTATTCCCTATATGATCTAGTGTATTTGTAATTTTGAACCTGAGTGCAACCCTAGAGTGTGGGAAATAGGTGTGGTCTTTAGATCTTGTAATGGTTTCTCTTCCAGTATAGATAGTTTTCGAATGCATGAAATTTAATTGGAGTTGCATCCCTTTTCCGCCATTTTGGAGGTGAAACTGGAGTTTTTGCTCCTTATTCACACCATATACAGTAAATCATTGTGAGAAAATTGTCTATATTTTCACTCCACTAAAACATTTTGACATTGTTCGATAGTTTAATTATTGCATTACAATAGCAAAAATTCAAGAAGCATTCTTAGCTTGGAGAAATTCCTTACACAAAGTGGTTGATTTATGCACAAATATAAATCAGTCATTTACCTCCAATATGGCGGAAAAGGGAAGTAACTCCAGTTAAATTTCATGCATTCGAAAATTAACTATAGATGTAGTACACTGATATGACTTGATTTCTTTCCCTGTTTAGTCAACAGATTTTATCTGAGTGAAAAACGTCCAATACAAACTATCGTTTAATGAGCTCCGCCTATCTGTTTTATATAAACCGGTAGTAGGCAGGGGATGCGGGGTTGCAACACCTTTGGTTGAAACATTTTGCCAAACATGTCATTTTGGCTAGGTTCAGTGCTTCAACACCTACCCCACCCTTTCTAGAATGAAAAGCATTCATGGCATTTCGCAACCCCCTTTTTCTAACATTCCAATATTCATCTAGTAAAGTTCGGTCTACTAAAAGTAATGATAGTGGATTTTGCAGTATAGCTGAATCAGACTTATTAGAAGATTAGATGTGACTCAGCTGTATGACAAAATCCACCACATGTACAACTTGAATAACAAGGTATGGACAAGACATGGATAACACCACAAAAATCTTCGTTTACACGGCAGCTGCGATACCGATATCTTCGCAAACCACGGTATTTGAGTCTGTCCCCCTCCCTCCATATGGACTCAAATACAGTGGTTTTCGACGATGCGATACCGACTGAAAACTCTTAATTGAAGTGAAAATTCGCAATTTTTCTGCGACCCGAAATATATACACTTGAACTTTATTATAACAAAATTTTGGCTTGTGCGCCGATGATCTGGGTTTGACTCCCGGATTGCGCGACTATATTTATGAGGTTGGTTACCTCCTGCGCTTCCATGTCGCGATGTAACTGAAAAATTGTTGAAATAACCAATTAACCAACCAATCAGCCTCATGCATAGTGGTAATTAGATTTGCTTTTACTTGTGATAACTTAAAAATCTAGCTATGCATGTATTTAAGAATACATTGTTTTTAAAAGCAATTGAGCCACCAAGATCGATATTTCCCGGTTTCATTTATTAATTGGAACCCAAGCTCATGCATTTATTTTAAATGAAGATTGAGAGTAAAAAAGCTATGATGACAAAAAATTTGCGTATTTCTATGTTTACCAGAATCAATACTTTTATATGGTATAATACCAATTTTTTCTAACTCTTCCCATCCAAACACTAGTAGTTTCAATCAGGATTTCGATCACTAATGAATGCACATACTCCGCGCTGACTGTTAATGAAATAAGAGGGAGGACAGGGCAAAAGGGAAGAGATTGAAAGGGATGGCGGATGTGAGGTGGCGGGGAGGAGAGGTTGTCATACCTCCGTGTCTGCCCCTCAGGACTGGGGAGGAAATCAGAAAGACAGTGACGGGAGAAGGGAGAAAGGGGGTAGAGGAAGTAAGTCATAACTCCAGTCTGCCTGGCCATATGGATTCCATATTAGATAAGCTTTGTTTAAATAAAGATGTGCATGTATACGTTCACAGCACATATTTTTTTTTTAAAAAAATTGAATTGTTGATTAACCCTGCAATTGTGTGATATCTCCTGCATGATGGCAACCGCTGTTCATTGGCTAGGGAAACGGGACTGCTTAGAGAAATCCATCAGTCATCGGCAGTTAAACAAGCAATGAGAATATCTCACTTTTATAGGTACATGTAAACGTGCAGTGAAAATATCTCACTTTATATGTATACATGCGATGAGAATATCTCACTGTATATGTAAACACGCAATAAGAATATCTCACTTTATAGGTATACACAGTGGCGGATTTAGAGGGAGCGGGCCAGGGCGCCACAAATTTACAGAGCATACATAGTAGATAAAGTTTAAACACTCAAATAATATGAGTAAAACATCAGGTTTAGCACCCGAATTGCTTGGTATGTTAGTTGATACTTGACTTTCACATGTGCCCCCTTTTGCAAATTGTAAATCCACTACTGATACATGCGGTAAGAATATATCATTTTCTAGGTACACTTACGGTGTGAGTTTCTCATTTTATAGGTATACATGTGGTGAGAATATCACACTTTATAGGTATACATGTGGTGGGAATATCACACTTTATAGGTATACATGTAGTGAGAATATCTCATTTTATAGGTATACATGTGGTGAGAATATCTCACTTTATAGGTATACATGTGATAAGAATATCTCACTTTATAGGTATACATGTGGTGAGAATATCTCGCTTTATAGGTATACATGTGGTGAGAATATCTCACTTTGTAGATATAGATGTGGTGAGAATATCTCACTTTAAAGATATACATGTGGTGAGAATATCTCACTTTAAAGATATACATGTGGTGAGAATATCTTTATATAGTTAATGAGAATATCTTTTTAAGGGGTGACGATATCTCATTATATAGCTATACGTGTAGTGAGAATATCTCCCTTTATAGTGTTGGCTCCTCTGTGCACGGGACACTTTTTGATGTGGGGCAAGTTTGGTATCTTCGATGTAATATACGACAGTAACCAATGCAGTATCACTATAACACTCACAACAGTGTAACACCGTGGACATTCACGGATACCTGGAAACCAGAGTTGATAACAAGTGTCTGGGAGGAGTAGGGTTAGCCACATTCTTCAGAAAACCAAAGGCGATTACAAGTGCCTGAAAGGAGTAATGGTAGCCACATTCGTCTAGAAGTCAGAGATGATAACAAGTGCTCGGGAGGAGTAAAGGTAGCCACATTTGTCAGGAATCCAGAAATGATAGATGCCTGGGAGGAGTAAGAGTAGTTACATTTGTCTGGAAACCAGAGATCATGATGATAACAAATGCCCGGGAGGAGTACAGGTATCCACATTCGTCTGGAAACCAGAGATGATAAAAATTGCCCAGGAGGAGTAAAGTAGCCACATTCGTCTGGAAACCAGAGATTATAACAAGTGCCCGGGAGGAGTAAAGGTAGCCACATTGGTCTGGAAACCAGAGATTATAACAAGTGCCCGCAAGGAGTATTGGTAGCCACATTCGTTTGGAAACCACATGCCATAACAAGTGCCCGGGAGGAGTAAAGGTAGCTACATTCGTCTGGAAACCAAAGATGATAACAAGTACCCGGTAGGAGTAAAGGTATCAACATTAGTCTGCATGGATACCAGCGATGATAATAAGTGCCCGAAAGAGTAAAGGTAGCCACATTCTTCAGACGAGGAGAAGTGATAACAAGTGCCTGAAAGGAGTAATATTAGCCACATTCGTCTAGAAGTCAGAGATGATAGCAAGTGCCCGGGAGGAGTAAAGGTATCCACATTTGTCTGGAAACCAGAGGTTATAACACGTGCCCGGGAGGAATAAAGGTAGCCAAATTCGTCTTGAACGCCTAGGGCACACAAGTGTCATAAAATATTTTACACTGCTCTGTGTATGTGAAAAAGGAAATATCGCTGTATAGATATTGCTGCAGCTCTAGAGCATCAGAACAAGAGTATTCTAGACAAACTTTACGACCTCTACTGTATATACCAGCTATGCTAGGGTGTACAGTAGAAATGACTCCGAGTCTGGATTAGAGATCCACCTCTCTGTTAGTAATAAGGCAGTAGTTACTGCTTATCCGGTTCAAGATTGCGAGGTTCGTAGTGTTTATGATATTGTCTTTGTAAAGTGATCTTAATAGCTCACTTTTATCAACAAAATCAAAGTAAATAACATCTCAAGTAAGAATGTGAACAACTGAAAATTTATTATACAAATTTATTATACAAATTTATTTAATATGATAAATATCTGTTGTTCCCAAAATTTCCATTTCTTTTAATTGGAGGTTCACTTTTGGGTCTTTTAAGGATTGCTGAAATAAAATGAAAAAGAATCCTGTGATGAAAGCAGCTTATCATTTATATTTTCAATCAAGCATTTAAAAAAAAAAAACATCCTCATAAATCTCCATCAAAGAAACTCTTGAAAACTCTGTATTAGATTGTCAAGGTAATAAAAATTTACCTTTTGGTGTTTCGTGTCCTCGTGTTTGCTCTGCCATATGCGAGGAATCTGAGGGAAGAAAAGCAAAGTCCCATATATGCGTGTGTCTTGTATATAAAGCATACTTAGGTGATAAAGTTGAAACACTAAATAATATGTGTAAAACATCAGGTTAAGCATTTTTAGCTCACCTGAGCCGAAGGCTCAAGTGAGCTATTGTGATCAATCACCGTCCGTCGTCTGTCGTCCGTCGTTAACTTTTCACATTTTCGACTTCTGCTCCAGAACCACTGAACAGAATTTGATGAAACTTGATAAGCATGTAGTACTCATAGTCCCCTACAAGTGTTGTTGTTTTTCGTCCGGATTCATCAACAGGTGGCGCCACCACAGGCAAAAGTAGGTCAAAGAGGGTACCCTCATTTGACAAACTTCTTCTTCAGACCGGGGGTATACAGAGACAAACCGAATGCATAGGAATGATCTAGAGGGATGTGTGAAGAAGTGTTGTTATTTTTGGTTCCGTTCCGAAATCAAATTTTTGACGTTTTTTTTGTACTTGGTAGTTTTAATGCAGAAAAGAGGTATTCTTTTCTTTTAGTAAACATTGATGCATTAATTTGGTTTAATTTGATCATTTTGATGGTAAGAAATACTACTGCGAAGAAAATTTTTCAATATTTTATGTTTTGGATTTTTTATGAATTCCAATATATGTGTGTGCTTTGCGTATAAAGCATACTTAGGTGATCAAGTTGAAACACTAAAATAATATGAGTAAAACAACAGCTTTAGTATCTTTTAAAAAACACCTTCATAAATCTCTATCAAAGAAGCTCTTGAAAACTCTGTATTAGAGTGTAAAGGTAATAAAACTTTACCTTTTGGTGTTTTGTATTCACGTGTTTGCTCTGTCATATGCGAGGAATCTGAGGGAAGAAAAGCAAAAGTCCAATATATACATGTGCCTTGTGTATAAAGCATACTTAGGTGATAAAGTTGAAACACTAAAATAATGTTTTAGAAACATCTTCATAAATCTCCATCAAAGAAGCTCTTAAAATCTCAGTAAATGATTGTCAAGGTAATAAAACTTTACCTTTTGATGTTTTGTATTCACGTGTTTGCTCTGCCATATGCGAGGAATCTGAGGGAAGAAAAGCATAAGTTCAATATATACGTATGCCTTGTGTATAAAGCTTACTTAAGTGATAAAGTTGAAACACTAAAATAATGTTTTAGAAACATCTTCATAAATCTCCATCAAAGAAGCTCTTAAAATCTCAGTAAATGATTGTCAAGGTAATAAAACTTTACCTCTTGGTGTTTTGTATTCACTTTTGGGTCTTTTAAGGATTGCTGAAATAAAATAAAAACAAATTCTGTGATGAAAGCAGCTTATCATTTATAACTTCAATCAAACATTAAAAAAAAACACCTTCATAAATCTCTATCAAAGAAGCTCTTGAAAACTCTGTATTAGATTGGCAAGGTAATAAAACTTTACCTTTTGGTGTTTTGTATTCACGTGTTTGCTCTGCCATATGCGAGGAATCTGAGGGAAGAAAAGCAAAAGTCCAATATATACGTGTGCCTTGTGTATAAAGCATACTTAGGTGATAAAGTTGAAACACTAAAATAATATGTTTTAGAAACATCTTCATAAATATCCATCAAAGAAGCTCTTAAAAACTCTGTAAATGATTGTCAAGGTAATAAAACTTTACCTTTTGGTGTTTTGTATTCACTTTTGGGTCTTTTAAGGATTGCTGAAATAAAATAAAAACAAATCCTGTGATGAAAGCAGCTTATCATTTATAACTTCAATCAAGCATTTAAAAAAACATCCTCTTAAATCTCCATCAAAGAAGCTCTTGAAAACTCTGTATTAGATTGTCAAGATAATAAAACTTTACCTTTTGGTGTTTTGTATCTACGTGTTTGCTCTGCCATATGCGAGGAATCTGAGGGAAGAAAAGCAAAAGTCCAATATATACGTGTGCCTTGTGTATAAAGCATACTTAGGTGATAAAGTTGAAACACTAAAATAATATGTTTTATAAACATCTTCATAAATCTCCATCAAAGAAGCTCTTAAAAACTCTGTAAATGATTGTCAAGGTAATAAAACTTTACCTTTTGGTGTTTTGTATTCACTTTTGGCTCTTTTAAGGATCGCTGAAATAAAATAAAAACAAATCTTGTGATGAAAGCAGCTTATCATTTATAAATTCAATAAAGTATTAAATAAATCTTCTTAAATCTTCATCAAAGAAGCTCTTGAAAACTCTGTATTAGATTGTCAAGGTAATAAAACTTTACCTTTTGGTGTTTTGTATCTACGTGTTTGCTCTGCCATGTGCGAGGAATCTGAGGGAAGAAAAGCAAAGTCTAATATATGCGTGTGCCTTATGTACATGTATGAAGCATACTTAGGTGATAAAGTTGAAACACTAAAATAATATGAGTTAAACAACAGCTTTAGTATCTTTTAAAAAACACCTTCATAAATCTCGATCAAAAAAGCTCTTGAAAACTCTGTAAATGATTGTCAATGTAATAAAACTTTACCTTTTGTTGTTTTGTATTCACGTGTTTGCTCTGCCATATGCGAGGAATCTGAGGGAAGAAAAGCAAAGTCCAGTATATGCGTGTGCCTTGTGTATAAAGCATACTTAGGTGATAAAGTTGAAACACTAAAATAATATGTGTAAAACATCAAGTTAAGCATTTAAAAAAAAACATCCTCTTAAATCTCCATCAAAAGAAGCTCTTGAAAACTCTGTATTAGATTGTCAAGGTAATAAAACTTTACCTTTTGGTGCTTTGTATCCACGTGTTTGCTCTGCCATGTGCGAGGAATCTGAGGGAAGAAAAGCAAAAGTCCCATATATGCGTGTGCCTTGTGTATAAAACTTGCAAATACATATATAAACTCGGCAGAATTGGGCAATGCCAGGAATAGAGGTGATGGGGTAAACCATAAGTGTTCTACGTCAATGATTTATAGCAATAACTTGATTACTGTTTATTTATTTTTTTTTTACCTTAACTTACCTTTTCTGATCTGTTTACGCAGATATTCTATTTCTTCTCGGTTTTCATTTAGTGTATCATCTGAAATAGATTGAAAAGATAGATGATAGAGAAAAAACCTGGGTTAAAAAGGGTACATGGAAGTTTGAATTTAAAAAAGAATTAAAGACCTCTTAAAAGAGGTGGTCACCAAAATGAATTTCACTGTATTATTACACCCATTGGTTACCAAGATAAATTTCGCTGTGCTACTACTCCCAATGGTCACCAAGATAAATTTCCCTGTGTTACTACGCCTAATGGTCACCAATATAATTTTCACTATATTACTACACCCATTGGTCACCAAGATAAATTCCCCTGTATCACTACGCCCAATGGTCACCAAGATAAATTTCACCGTATTACTACGCCTAATGGTCACCAAGATAAATTTCACCAATGGCAATTACAACGTTGACATCTTTACAAGTTAAAAGTCTAATAATATGACAGTAAAACTTAGACAAATCGTTAAATCAAAGATAAGAGACACCAATGTGCATAAAAAGTAATCTACGTATTATTCATTCAGAAATAAATTCGCATCATTAAATGGTTAATACTCACATATTCTTCGGCGATCCTCTCTGCAAAATGCTTCCATTGCTGAAATGCGCTTGGCAATCACTGATTCACTATCACGACTTGCCATGTATTCTCTGTGTACTGAAAACAGAATAAACAATTACATTAAGGTGGAACTTCCCATTGATAGGACAGATAAATATAATTTTCAATGGTCGTTTTAATTTCGTCGTGAAATACTGATCCGTAATTATGCTTAGTTAATAATTATTTCTCTAAAATAATTGCATAGAAGATGTTGACATTGACCTCATTTAGGTTTCTATTTTATAATACTTTAAGTTAGTTAAACATTTGGAACAAATTATCCGATAAATGGCATTTTATTAAGGTTAGTCCTATATCCCTGTTCAAATGCATTTGTTTAATAACACAACTTACCGTAGCTGGCTTCCTCCTCTGCAGCAATCCTTTTTTCTAAATGCTCCTTTTCTGAAATAAGAATACATGTGGATGTTAATATATTGAATTATCTGTATTTATAATTGATTCATTGATTTAATTAATTCATTCATTCAATTTTTCATCTATTATTACAAAATCTTTTTCGTGTAATTGTTTATTTATGAAGTTTATCTGTTATAAATATAGATTGAGATTACATGTACGAGTGTAATGTAAAGAGAAAAATGCATTGATATTTACCTTCTCTCAAATTCTCGACTTCCTTTTGCAGCTCTATAAAATAAAATTTTCCATAAATAATGTATATAATATATAGAAATTAAATCTGATCGACCCTGTCAATATTTCTAGTTTTCGAATTCATAGATCGCCAATGTCACATATATTTCAGATTATAAAATTACATATATAACGTATATATATATATAATGTGATCTTTTAATGTGAAAACTATAAATATTGACAGGGGTTGATCAGAATTAATATAAAGTATATATATAATGTGATCTTTTAATGTGAAAACTATAAATCTTGACAGGGGTTGATCAGAATTAATTGATTTCAATATATACTATATAATTTTTAACAAACGAAATATAAAAAAGGGGGTGTCTAGATGTCTCAAATTACTTGTGCTAATGAAATCAGATACCATAATTTTTAATCAGGTAGTGACAAATATACAGGATTCCTTATATATATATCATTTTATTTTCCAGAGATTACCTTCAATATTTGTAGACATGAATTTCTTCTCATAATCGATAGAGGTACGAATCTCCTCAGCAGATTTTCTCAGCATGTTCATTTCTATATCAAAATCATTATAATGTATATTTAATATAATAGAATATGATTTTGAGATTTTGAAATAATAAATCTAGAATTGTACATGTATTTCTAGGTAAAGAGAAGAGCACATTTTTGACGCAGACAACAACAAATATTTTATAAAAGTACATACGCAGTTTTGCTTCCTCTACAATGTTTGGAATTATCTCCCTTGTTAACAGCTCATTTTCTGAAATTGAAATATTATATTACACTAATAAATATAGTATTACAGTTAGAAAATGCATGAGTTGAGACAATTTCCTCAGAAGACTTTCTATTATAAACATAGGCGTATTTTGATTTTAAGTTCAAGTCATGGTGAGCAAGAAAGACTTTGTCCCTTTGTATTTTCATTTACAGCTTTACCAGAAATATACGTGTACATATTTTACCTTCTTTCAGCTTTGTGGCTTTCTTTTGAAGTTCTGTAAAGTAAATTGTAAGCCATATATAAAAACATAATCGATTTTCGACCTACTTTTGTATACATCACGAACTAGCTAATTTCACAAGCATTACGCGATATACATTTATAAGTACTGCACCATAATATTTCAAATACTTACTTTGGATGCTTTCTGACAAAGCTTTCTTCATATCTTCTGAAGCAGCTTTAAGTTCTTGTAAGGAATTTTGCAACATGTTCATTTCTGTTTAAAGATAAAGAAACCTTAAATGATATACTTTCAAAAAGTCGTTTCTATATATTTTTGCAATATATGCAACAACTAATGTGCTCAATACACGATTTCTTACATTCCACCCCACTTTTTGATTATTTGAAACGGTCACGTTAGTGTCTGTTCCATGTATAATACAGAAGATTTTCTTATTTTCAAGTCTAAGACTGTTGATTTATAAAAACAAGTTACCGTCTTTCTCCTCTTTTAGCAGATTTGGAACTATTTCCTTAGTTAACTTTTTATTATCTGAAATGAATAAGGAAATTATTATATACAAATTAATAAAATAAAAATGAAATAAATAGATAAATGAAACAGAAAATAAATGAATAAATAAATGAATAAATAAATAAGATAGATAAGAGATATTCACATTTACGTATTGAAGGTTTTTGAAAAACGAAAAATGTCTTTTACACTTTTAAAATCTTTCATATGTAGAAATATTTCAAGTTTTTACCTGCTCCCAACTTCCATATTTCCTTGCGCAGTTCTATAAAAATAAATAGTACCAGATGATTAAAATATATTTCATTTTTAATGATGACGACGACGACGATGATGATGATGATGTTGATGATGATGATGATGATGGGTTAACATTATTTAGAACACTTACCTTCAGTGTTAGCCGCCGTCGACTTTTTAGTTTCTTTTGATGAATCAACGTGCTCTTTTAAACGTTTTCTCAACATACTCATTTCTATTTTAAGATAAATATAAATTCTGTCAAGAACATATTCATATATAAAGTAGAAATATTTGTATAAGCTCTCATCATATTATCAATTGATTCAAAATCAGATTTAGATGAATTTGTACAAAGTATTTCACATCTTTAATTAAACGTACCTGTATGTATTAATTTATATGCGGCAATACGTCTGAAGATTTCCAAAGATATCCCCATCACGCTAATGACAGCACATACTATGATGACGTAGATGGTCATATTGTCCACGTGACATTCTTGAATTTTGATTATCTTTGTGGTTCTCCAGTAAAAGTATTTATTGTTGTCACCATCACCGAAGGAACGTTTTCCCGGTGGGTAGACATGTGACAACTGGGGTTCCCCGCTGTTGCTGATGTAGGGTATCCACGTAAGGTATCCAGAGAAGTCAGGTTTTGATGAACCATTCTGTTTTAAATATAAATTATGTATATCATGTCAACGTACTATCATTAAGCAACATACATATATCATAATATAGCAGCAAGATGTAGGTATGCCATTTTCAAATGTTATGTTAATAACTTTGAAGGAAAACATGAAACACTACCCTTTTAAAATCAAGAATCGAGTTATTTAAAAGTTATAAAAAAAAAAACTTGAAGGGGAAAATTAAGAGGACGATGATAATAATAATAATAAAAATAATAATAATAATAATAATAACAGTGATGATGATGATGATGATGATGATGATGATGATGATGATAACAACGTCAACAACAGTAATGATAAGATCTCCTGCAGATGATGCAGTTAGTGTTTGAAGTTGACAGTGATTCAGTTTTAGAAAAGAAGTACCCCCTTAGTGCTATTTAGAGGATTTTCATGTTGACCTACTTAGTCCAACAAGCACATGTACATAATTATCAAAATATGTGTTTATACAATATGTCAAGCTTAATTAATATAATCGTATTTTGCTATCAATCTAAAGGTAATAAAATACGATAGTAATTTTTAAATTCGGGATCGATATATACAAGGCGTAGAATCATGTTGGTTTCAGAGTGTGCAAGAAACATAGAACATTAAACATCTACAAAATGTCACTGATTTTGGTCATTTTCGGAGTATTTGTATTTTTGTAATGAAATATATATTTTTATCATCGGAACGGCACACAAAACTCTGTCAATTTTGGTGGAATTTCATCCTCAGTGGCTTCTAAGGTCGTAAAGTCAGTGTCGCGTCGTCTGCTACAGTATTTTCAGAGTACTTAATAATCATGACGTCAGTTTTGGCAAGGTTGGTCACAGATTTATATTTTGTGGAGAATATAGTGTCAGAAGTGATTATATTTGTTGATTTTTTGCGAAATCTACATCTATTATAGACTAATACAATTTTATTAGTATTCAGCCTGAATTTCAGGGTTCAAAAATTGATAAAATAAATGTAATTCAAATTAGTTCAACTCCTGAGTTCCAATATCACAACTTTAGGAACTTTGCGATTTGGGTAAATTTCTAAAGTGTGCTTTCAAAATTAGAAGTAGATCTACTTTAAGTCATAGTTCATAATTATATGTTGTACTCTATACGACTATAGCTCTATTTGATATATAAACGTACATGTGTATTTATATTTTGATTTAATGTGATATATACATATATTATGTTGACCTTGACATTATACTATATTATTGTTGCTTATTATATATTTGTATATCTATAAGCTGTACAGCTTTTGATTAATAAACAATACAATACTTTCGCTTAGTAATAAATTACAAGCAGTAAAATCATTTTAAAAGTAATATCTCAAAATTTGTAAGGTTTACTGATGTTGAAATGAAATGAGTAAAATTAGTTTCAAAATCTAGGATTCCTATTATTCAATACTTAGATCTAGATCTATATAAAGTTGGATTTGGTTATCGTTGATATCAATATTGAGTTACGTCTAATGAATTCTAAATTCTATTAATATAACATCGTAACTTACTGATTTCTCTGTTATTCGTGGTTTTCTTTGTACTGAACTGAAAAGATAATTGTTTTAGAGTAGAGTTATCTTTCTTTCCTGAACGTTAAATAATAAATACTATGTTTGCGATATGAAAAATAATAGTCATATTTGACAAACTTCGCAAATTAATGAAAAAATAGCCAAAATATCGTATGAGAAAGTAAACTTACTGTTTAGTGTTTTCGTTCAACAACATAACACCGATCAGGATAAATAAAACTTTGACGAAAATCATTTTGACATTACTCCAACTTTGTCGTTAAGGAGAATGAGTGCCGCGACGTCGCGCGTTTTCCTTATATACGTCTGACGTCGTCATGAGTTACATGACGTTGATTGGTCAAAGAAATCAATTGTACGTTGCAGAGAAAACGAGAGACAATCATGTAGGCTTCCTAAAGTGTGCTTCTGGTAGAGAATAAAATATTGAATATCTCACAAATTTCAACCCCGATTTCGATGAAAATTTCTATGGTTATGATAATTAAATGTGTTTTTATGGTAGATGTCTCAAAAATTGTTGAAAATATCTTTATGAAGATTTGTTAACAAAAATATGTACTGATTCAATAATTTCCTTCTTTTTCTTCGTTATTTCAACATGAAAATGTGTATATTTTCAGCAAACCGTGTGTCATAAATCATTCAGAAGTTGTGTGATAGGTATTAAAACTATCATGATATGAAATGATAAAAGATATTCTTAGAATTCATCATCTTTATAGTTTTATAAACGTATTTCGTATTTCAAAAAGAAACATGTCGTGCTGCCATGTACGAAAGCATCACCCGGAAGTATGCATAACGCTGCAGCGTATATTGAATGCGGAAAGAAAAAATACGATGTTTCCAAAAAGTGAGGAATTAAAATATTTCACTGGTTAAAGAAGTATTTTCTTAACAATGTTTCAGGAAAAATTTCATTCATTTTTTATTTGTATGCAACGAAAAGCTTTGATGGACTTTTTCTTGCGAACTAATGAAAGTATTTTGATGAAAACTGGAGGGAATGAAGGACATAATGACCCCTGCAAGTATTGCTGTTTTCTGGAAGATTCGTTGGGCGTTAGATTCTGGACGGTGCGACATAGGCCGTAATGGTACTCTTCTTTGACAAATCCATACCAAAATAATTTTTACGCTTAAGTGAACATCGTCTGTCGTCCATATTGTAAATGGTACCTCAGGAACAAAAAGTCTATAGAAGTCATGGTAAATAAAATGCAAATAACTGTTTGTACAAAAATGCATAAGTAATTAAGTACTGCCGTGAAATTTTTCCTGCTTTTTGTGAGATCTTTTTGGGCACATGTGAGTGTTGTCACCCTTGAACATCTTGTTTGAAATCTTCTTTGCACACTTCCGGTATTGTCTTTGCGCTTCTAGTGCTTGGTTGCTTATCTTGCAACAACCCACTTGTAGAGGTCCTTCAGTGCTTCATTCCTACCAAGTTTCACCAAGTCCATCAAAGCAATATACATTGTATAAGAATAATTCAATGGCATTAATTCATAATGATAGTAGAGGATGCACAGAATGGATAAAATGTCATTACCAATTAGAATACAGTAGTAATTGTATAAGACATATAAATTTCAGTATTCATTTATCAATATATTGAAGGATATGGAAGAGCCATGTTTAATGAGCAATATTAAATCAATGTCTGATTGTATGTCGTATGAGACATGTATGTGTAAGTTATAGTAATTATTGATAAAATATGTACATACATTACATAAGTGCATGAAATATGTCAACTTTTCTATTACATATGTGTAATGATTGTATAATGATTTTGTGGGGGATGAATAAAGTCCCAAATTCAAGTAGTTCCAACTTCAGCAGTCTGTTGCTGGCTTATTATAATACTGAGGTATATCTCTTTGAGATGTTCTTTTAAAAGGAGATATTACAGAGTTTTATGGCCATATGTGAGAACTTTTAGATTATATTTATTAAAATATTTAGTGTTAGTTACTTTTTCAGGCTTTGTATTATTACTGTAAACAGAACTGACATTTCTTTATCTGAATATGCTTATAGCTTCAGATATGGGACACATCTGGACAGGAGAGGTTCCGAAGTATTACGCAAGGTTATTATAGAAACGCCCACGGTGCAATCGTAGTGTATGACGTCACAAACAGAGCTAGTTTTCTGGAGGTGGACCAGTGGATGAACGACATCCAGATGTATAGTGGATATACTACAACAAATCTCCTTATAGGTAAACCCGGTTATAGTAAATGGTTACTGGTTAATTATAGGGACCTTATATTGTAAGAATCGACTACAAAAACATAGGAGTTTACGGCAATATCAGGAATTTCTTATATTCCACTGCCAAGCAGTCTGGTTACTTGTACTTGAATCTTCGCAAGCCAGGCTCCGTTTCGTTCTACTACACTACGCAGTGCAGTAGAACGGAACGGGGCCTTGTCTTGCGAAGATGTTGTACTTGGGTATCTTGGGATGTGGACCTGTCGATGATTTCACTGGTTGTATGGCTATCTTGGTATCTTGCCCTGCCGTTGAGCATAAGGGCTATATGGATACCAGGGGACCCTGACCTGTCGCCGAGCACAAAGGCTATATGAGTATTTTGGGCTGTCGCTGAGCACACTAGCTATATTGATACCAGGGGACCTTGACCTGTCGCCAAGAACACCGGGGTTCGGCGGCATATACTGAGAAAATACTTATGTCATTTATTTCTTTTTAATTTATTCCATTATCAATCGTTCATATAAATTGTCGCGCAGAATGGTTTAATTCTATTTATCGATAGAATACAGGGGCGTAGCTGCCTATACGCCAGCACGCCATGGCGTGCACATCACGGGGTCAAAAAAAAAAAATTAAAATGTGACTCAAAGATATCCATATCACATGACAGCTCGTAAGTGTCAAATCAATTTGTGAAAACATTAATCTTCAACTTTCTTAAAACCAAAAAGACTTTAATGTTAAGAGGTAGATTCAAGTTCAGCTTTTATTGTGTTCAACATATATTTTTCAATATTAAACGTCATTTCTTCTGACAAAAATAGTTTCAATGTTATCAAGATGTAGTCCAGAAAGCACGACTGTGCACTGAATTTTACAAAATTTTCTCGGGGGAGACCCTCGAACCCCCACTTGCAAGAGAGGGTGATCTCATCCCCCTCTCAAAGCTGCGCGCGCCTCGTGAGAAGCTTTCTTTGCGTGCACATTGAATATTTCTAGCTACGCCCCTGGAATAGAACTCAATAAATTCCAAATCGCAATTATTAATTCATTGTTGAACAGAAGGATTTCCGCAGTTAATGGTGCCGGACCCAGCTATACATAGTTATCTTGACTTGTTGCCGAGCACACCGACTATATTGATACCAGAGAATCTTGACTTGCCGTCGAGCAAACTGGTTATATCTGTGGCCGAGAATATTGGCTACATGGCTATTTTGGTCTTCCACCAAACAACTACACTGGAGAATCCGAGACACCAAGCTCTCTAGAGACCCATATAGCCAGACCGTTTTACTGACACGTATCCCCAGATTAACTTGTTACTGAACCCGCTTGCTATATTTGAACTCCTTTAACATATTAATCTATGTCCTTGTTGGTGTGTCTATTTTTATTAACCTCAGATGTAGTGCAGTTTGTCATTCGCCTGGCTTGTGGCCGAGATGTCCCGGATTTGAGTGCCACTTGTAGCATCTCGTTGGTGCCTTGTAGCGGACGAAATTGTTAAAAAATGTTTTCCTGGCCTCCAAATATGTTGCACATTGAAAAATGCAATTTTTCATATTTCTAAATTTATTGCGAGGAAACTTCACCTTTCAACAGATTCATATTGTCGTTAGTACCGGTAATACCGGTAAAATCGAATTTTATTGATCTTATAACAAAATCAAACTTTTGTGACCAATATGAAATTCATGTTTTGAAATCGATACTGATTGATTGTTTGTTTGGGAGTTAGTTTGTTTACATTAGGCAAGTTTCGTCATCATATCATCCGACACCAAGTAAAAAGCACAGTTGCATTAATTGACTGCATGTTTTATTGCACAGGAAACAAATCGGACCTGAAAGAGTTTTGCAAAGTGTCTCTCTCCGAAGCAGAATCGTTGGCGGGAAGCAAAGGAATGGTTGGTGCCATAGAAACCAGTGCAAAGGATGATGTTAATATAGATCAAGCATTTTATAAAATAGCCAAGGTGAATATAGTATCTAATAATTCATTCAGTCGGCATAAAAGGGTCTATTGTTTCGTATAAATTTATACATGTACAACAATTACTGCATATATTTCTTGAATGATAATTTGTTTATTGTATATTATTACTTTTTTACCGCATGTATTTTTCACACTTTCTAGGAATTACTCCGCTGGAACGGTGCATCGTCTTACATGGATTCCCTCCGCCAAGACAGTATAGCGCTTCACTCTATACCTGATGGAAATAACTCGTGGCTAAGCTGTTGTGGCTACTCGTAGAGTAAATCGGCACCATATACCTATACCAATAACGGGATCAATGTCAAAACGCTTTGATATAGTGAAACGGATTATGACAAAGTATTTCCCCATTGTCTGTACTAAAGTTACTGTTAAGGGCATTAATTGATATATTGCTATCATACAGAACCAGAATTCAAGAGGAGCGCCAGAAATCAGACTATATATAAGGGAGTGAAGTGTTCGTTGTGAATTATACTTGTTATATTAGCTCATCTTAGTCGCAAGCTCAAGTGAGGTGTAGTCAGTGCATCGTCTGGCGTCTGTCGTCCGTCCGTGAACTTCTCTTTTTTACATCTTCGACTTCGTAAGGGCCACTGAAGGGTTTTTTGATTTTGGTAGGGATGAAGTACTTTAAAAGGTCTCTTACACCTTTAGGCTTGATCCATCAAGGGATTAATCCAGGGAGGGGCAATATGCCCTAGAAGGGGTATCCTCCTTTGACAAACTTCTTCAGACCAGCTATTTATATCATTTTACCGAATGCTTCAAAGTGATCTAGAAGGATTTCTTAAGAAGTGTTGCGGTTATTGCTTCAATTAGGCAATAGAATGTGTGACGGTTTCGGAGATTTTCTCGTTGTAGTTACTTCAGTAATTTGATTTTGCATATTTTTACTGACTTGATTGTACAAATGTAACTAAAAAGAAATGTAATACAAAAATGTATTAGGAGTTTTAGTGATTTTAAAGATAAAAAGGAGGGGTTGGGTAACCTATTAGTATATGAAATTTTATGTACTTCTTTTCATAACTAAATTAAAGAATTTTTATGAAACTTGATAGGTATGAAGTACTAAAGCTCCCCTATAATGTTTGTATTGTTGTCCAGATCCGTTAAGTGGTGAGTTCAGGGCGAGGCGATATATGCCCTGATTGTTACCCTCTTTCGACAAGCTGTTCCTTCAGACTGGTTGTGTAGATCAACAAACTGAATGAATCAGTGTTCTAAAAGGGTGTCTTAACAAGAGTTGTTGTTTTGGTTACTTTCCGATGTCTAATTTTTGACGTTTTAGACATCTGGCTTGACGATTTCCACACATTTTGTGCCTTCTTGTTGATTAATTCAGCATAAAAAACAAAGCATATATTTGCTAACTTTTATCAGAAAATATCCATTTCAAGGGTTGTTTACTGAATTTTTAATGATCTTTTCCATTTTTGACATAGGCCAGTTCTGGCATGCTGGAGGGTAAAGATCAACCCGGCTAAAAGCAGAGTATCTTTTTTCATTTTAGCAGCACTCAAAATTGTAACCAAGTCAGTATAAAATCTGATTTAAATCTTTTTTCTCAATTGTGCTCAGATTGGACCTCTGGTTTTTTCCATGTAATTTATGGGGGTTTTTTTTATTCTTATTATGTTTTAAATATTTTTTCATGTACTGTGATCATATTCTTCAAGACATCAATCTTTAATGGTCTCTCGCCATTTGAAGGCAGTCCTTTCGTTTTTCATACGTCATTACAGCACATCGTCAAACATAGATTAATAGCATAGGATTTTTATAATAGTATCTGTGATTCGTTGTATGCAATATTAAACTGAAAACATTCCACGGGCGTAGGAAGGAAACCATAGTGGGGTAGAGAGAATACATACATGTATAGAATTATTATCTATTTCGATGGTCAGAACGTAGGTTGATTTTTATTACATTTTATTTTAAATGTCAGCTAAAAGGAAGAGGGCTGCCAAACACCCCCTCTCCTTTCTCTGCTCCCTGCTTCTATAACATATAAATGCATACGTCTAAGTTTTTATCGCAAAATATTAACATGCTTGTTTATAGTTTTACAATGACATTTGTATACATATATTATAATGATAATTTCATATGTCGTGGTTATATGCCTTATATGAAATATTTGGTTTATATTGTGATTGTTGATAAGAAATTTTATATACCAGTCATTTTTTGATTTTATTGAATATGAAATAAATCTTTTCCATTTGTCAGAACAATTAATTTGTTAACTTTTCGCATGCCTTAATAAAAGGAAACTCCAGTTTCGAGAACTAAAAAGTACTCCTGTACAGAAGAGGCTATCGGGAAATGATGTCACTTGACCATTTCACTTACATGGCGGATGCGTTGTATTCGTGAGTGTATACAAATGTTTCTGCTCCCCCAAGACATTTCAGAGAAGTATATAGTCAGTGTAGTCGGCGTGCGTAAGAGGATCTTGAAATGATAATTAGAATTTTTGTTGAATTGGCGATATCTGTCCGTCCGTCCGTCTGTTTTACCATGATCTCTAGCATACCGTAAATGATACCAACTTCAGATTTAATCAATTCGTAGACATTGTTGAGTTCTTGTCGACCAACACAAAATTTGGTGACCTTGACCTCGATTTTACGCATCAGTGAATAGTCTGATTTTGCGTTTAGCTTGATCTCTTGCATACCATTAATTATACCAAATTCAAACTTTTTCAAGTTGTAGACATTGATGATTTCTTTCCGACACAAAATTTGGTTACCTTGACCTCAAATTTACGTCTCGGTGAAGAGTTTTGATTTTGCGTTTAGTTTGATTTCTGGCATACCTTTAATGATGCCAGCTTTAAACTTGGTCAGTTTGTAGACATTGATGAGTTCTTCCCGACTAACACAAAATTTGATGACCTTGACCTCGATTTTACGCTTCAGTGAAGACTTTGATTTTGCGTTTAGCTTGATATCTTGCATACCATTAATGATACCAAATTCAAACTTCTAGAAACATCTTCAAAATTAGAGACATGATTCTGGAAAAGATTCTACAGGTAGGCCATAATGTATTGCTTTGCAATCCGGTCATACCGTCTTGAACAGATTCTTGTATTTCACATAATTGTTCCTTGGAACAAGGGTTTTTATGGCAAAGGTCTGAAAGGTCAGATATTCTTGTTTCTTTGACAACGAATCTCCATACACTGATTTTGTGGGCACCTTTGGATATTAACATGTCACCGAGCACATCATGGACAGTGACATTTTCATGAGAATGCTGGTTATATGAGTAACTTGGGGTACTGACCACTTGCCGAGCACACTGTCTATATGGTTATTTTGGGATTTTATCTTGCAACCAAGCACTGAACAGCTACCAAGCACATTGGATGTATGGGTGTCAGGAGATACTAATCTGCTTCTCAGCACATTGGCTATACGGGTGTCTGGATATATTTCTCCTCTACCAAGCACATTGGCTATATGGTGTTACTAAATTGCAGCCAAACACATTGGCAAGATGGCTATCTGAGATATTAAACTGCTATCGAGCACATTGGCTTTATGAGTATATATATCTCCGAAAATGGATCACTTGCCCAGCAGACTATCTATATGGATACTCAAGGATATTAACTAGTTTCCGAGCACATTGGCTAAATGGGTATTTTGGGATATCAGTTTGCGGCCTAGCACATTGGCTTCATGGGTAGCTGGGTAATTCTCACCACATGGATACCTATAAAGTGAGATATTATCATCGTGCGTATACATATAAAGTGAGATTTTCTCACCGCATGTATACCTACAGAGATATTCTCGCCGGATGAATACGTATAGAGTGAGATATTCCCATGGCATGTATACATATAAAATGAGATTCTTACCGCATGTATACCTACAGTGAGATATTCTCGCCGGATGTATACATACGAAGTGAGATATTTCCATCGCATGTGTACACACAGTGAGACATTCCCATCGCATGCATACATAAAACGTGAAATATTTTCACTGCTTGTATAAATATAAATGAGATATTCTCATCGCATGTATACCTATAAAGTGAGATATTTTCGCCACATGTATACCTAGAGTGAGATGAATACATATAAAGTAAAATATTCCCATTGCATGTATACATATAAAGTGAGATATTCTCATCGTATTTATAGCTATAGTGAGATATTCTCCCCAGAGATATACATACAGTGAGATAATCCCATCCCATGTATGCAAACGAAGTTAGATATCCCCATCGCATGTATACATAAAAAGTGAAATATTCTCGCCGCATGTATAAATATAAAATGAGATATTCTCATCGTATGTATACCTATAAAGTGAGATATTCTCACCCTATGCATACATATAAGGTGAGATATTCTCACCACGTGTGTGACTACCGATGATAGTTGGACTTCTCTAATAAACGCATGGTATTACAAAACGTCAACTTATTTCTGGTATGACAGAGCTTTAATGGCCAAATTCCGATTTCCATCATGACTAGTATAAAATACATTTGTAAAGGAAACACTCCAGTGCGTCAATTACTTAAATACATTTTTCCACCTATATATTTATTTAGGGTTATCAAGGATATTTACAAAGGAAACTCATTCACCATGAGAAATATGTACATATGATCAAATAAGGAAATATTGATAACGAATTCTATATTAGATGTTAATTTCTCACTTAATTAAAAAGGATGTAAACGACACGTTTTGCGTTGAATGGAGTTTAATTCTGAAATGAATTTCACTGTCACATTCATTAGCAAACAAATCCATGATGGTGGTATATAAATATAGCAATCAATAAAGCATCACCTAAATAAATCAAACCCAGGAGTGCCCGGCAAACAAGTTTCTAAAACCATGGTCAGTTTCCTGGTTCCCAATGCAATAATGATAACAGTACTACATTAGGGAATATGACTATGCTAGCATAGTTCGAGATGGAACCATTATAAAGGTAATTAAATACAGGGGCATTTATAACTAATAAGTTTTATTTACTAGCTATTTATAAACCTTTAAAAATGGGTACTTTTCTCTAATATTAAACATTTAAGAAAAATAACAAAAAATATTCATATATATCATTTATCTTACATAAAAATTTAAATCAAGAAGTATTTGTTTAAGAAGAAATAAAAAGGTAATTTATTATACAATACAGAGCCGGGACTTACCTAACTATGGCTAAGCGTAAGATTTTCAACAAAATTTAACAACGAAAACATAAACGAATTTCAGAACATGATTAGGCGGAGCTTAGTTGCCTATATAACAATAGTATACATTCTCTGAATAGGTACTAGTTGTAGTCTATACGTAATTCTATCATACACGTTTGGTCCATTATGTAACGTATATTGTACGATCTTGTCCTTATATACTGACCAATGATACATGTTGCAAACCATGCCTGAAGGGGTCTTATTATATCAATAAATTTGTTCCTTCTGTTCAAAGTCAATATCTTATTAAATACTAAAAAAATGAATTAATGAAATAAATAAGAGATGTTTGTAAAACACATGTCCCCCTTTCTGATACTATATTTTGCAATTGTATAAAATACTATATGCATTTGGTTGGTTGGTTATTGTTATACGTCACTCCACGATTATTTCACGTATATGGTGACGGCATCTGCCTGATGCATTGCATACAAATTTAGACCTTTGCAACGGACCCACCCGAAGCAGTTAGGGATCTTTTACGTGCCACACCTACTGTGACACGGGACCTCGGTTTTTACTGTCTCATCCGAAAGACAGAATACCGGTGCGCCCAGGGCGGGAGTCGAACCCGGGACCTCTCGATCACGAGACGAGCACCTTATCCACTAGGCCACACCGGCTTTATATGCATTTGGTGACCTTTGAACTTTTGACTTGAGAATCAATAGGGGTCATCTACTATTCAGAACCAACCAACATATGAAATATCATCACTATCATACAAAGGACTTTTTTTAAATATTGGGCGGACACCGATTGTATAAAGTACTGCACTGCGCTCCGTGACTTTTTGACCTGAAAATCAATACGAGTCATCTACTACTCATAACCAACCCACATATGAAAAATTGTATTTCATTGCAGAGATAACGAACGCAAAATGTGAATTATTGGAAATTTTCTAAGATCATGGGGTGTAACTCTGTCAAAAATTGTTCGATGTAAGTAAATCAGTGCTTGACCTAGATATTGTCATGATATATTTGTAAGCCAAATTTCATTTCAATAAAAAGGAAAGGCAAAGACATCTGGCTTAGCTGTAGGACAGAAGTCACCAAGGAGATGTGCAACAGAACTTGGCAACAAGTAAAGAAATACATGCAATGACATTACAAAAGTATAGATTGTACGACAGATGCGATACCGACTTAGGACGGTCAAGTGATTAACAAACAGTACTCAATTGTTGTAGTCATGCATTAAATGCAGAGATCACAAACGGAAACTGTTAATTATCGGAAATATTCTAAGTTCAAGGGACATAACTCTGTCAAAATTCTTTCTGCAATACCCAAATCAGAACTTGACCTACATAATATTCTCATAATATATCTGTATGCCAAATTTCATTTCCCGTTGCAAAGATAATGAACAGAAACTGTTTACGTTACGGACCTATCGATCGACAGTAGCCAAGCAATATGCCCTCTCTGTTCGAAAGGGGTGGGGCATAAAAAGGGTGAAAATGTTTGTTAAACACCATGCTTCAAAAAAAAAAAAAAAAAAAAAAAAAAAAAAAAAAATATATATATATATATATATATATATATATATATATATAAATTATGGAATCAGTGAAAAAGCCTCATCATATGAAAAACACATATACAATATTAAAGTCCTACCTCCTATAAATCAAACGGTATGGCTATGATATGCATTTTTCTAAATATAGGTCAAACCTAAAGGTCAAAGTCACAAGGTCATAAATTATGGTATTTATCGAAAGTCTTACCACAAGGGACACACATGTAATATAATAAAGCCTTTTCTGTTATGCTTGGAAAGTGAAGGCCAATGTTAGTTTCATATTAATTTAGTTAAAATGTAGGTCAGCCTTGACGGTCCAAGTTACAAAATCATAAATTATGACATCAATTAAAAGTCCAACAACAATGAACACACATGGGAAATACCAAGCCCTAGCTCCAATTGTTGATGAATCATCGCAAAGAATTACTTTTTTTGAAATTATGTCAGACTTGAAGGCCAAGGTAATAAATTACAGTAGCAGATGTTGCCACATGTGAAATGCAAGCACTGCTGGCTTGCTTAAAAAGTATCTCCAATGTTAAAGTTGTTCAGACAAAATGAAAAAGTATGCCCAAAAATCTATTGATCATATTAGAATACCAACGTTAATCCTGGGGATATAAACACATAACAAAAGAATGTTTACAATGCTTCTTCACTAGAGGGTGAGAGGACAATATTATGATACTGTGCCGAGTAAACAATGCATTCTGAATCTATATATACCTGAATCTTCAATACTAGAGACAAGATGTGTTTGTGAAACACTAATGCCCCCGAACTGCAACATCTTTAGAACAGCGACGTAAAGGACTCTTCACAAGGAATATTGCACATGCGAAAGATGAAAGCCCTAACCGTAAAAGTTCAAAAGTTATGACGAAGGTTTTATAAATGTAGGTCAAAGACCAC
The DNA here is from genome assembly GCA_035048485.1 of Pteria penguin. NCBI lineage: Eukaryota > Metazoa > Mollusca > Bivalvia > Pterioida > Pteriidae > Pteria > Pteria penguin. The sequence goes on along the minus strand of CM068588.1, from coordinate 19,570,403 downwards.
GGTCAGAGTTCCAAGGTCAAGAACTGTGGTGGCAACGTGAAGTAAGCATCCCAAGGAATGCACATGCGAAAGATGAAAGCCCTCTCTGTAAAGGTTCAACATTTATGGCAAGGGGTTAAAGTTTTTTTTTTTGCCACAGACAGAGAGCCAAATGAAAAGAAACACAGACAGGCTAAAACTAGATTCCCCAAATTTCATTCCGGTGGCATAAAAAGTCAAATTAAATCTTTCTCCATGTCATGAAAGCTTTTACGACTAAAGCTTATATTTGGGTGTCTATGATACTAACTGGAAGGTGTAAGACTCATTCTAGAAAGGACCCTATTTTGTTACAGCACAGGTTCCCAGCTGCAGGGGATATTTATTTGCAACTCTGTAGACATAGACATGGTAGTTGAAGTGCTGTCGATCAAAGGACACAACATGGGTATCTAGTGGCCGAGGTTTAGATAAAAAAAAAATGCAGATCTTCAAGTCATTAACTGCATTACCACTGATCCGCTTACTGTACTTGAGTCATTAAGAGAGCAACCCAAGATAACATAAAATGTAAAATTAAATAAAATACATGTTCTCCTACAGATTTTTTTTTCATATAGCCTCACCTTTGTTGTGCATATTCATATCCATACTGATCAAAGATAATTAACAAAAAAAACCCAATTTATTTTCAGTAGCATATTGTATTTTAGTATTCAGATTCCATGATAATTTCATTTGATGTATTACTGACCAGTATAAGGCACTTCAATCATACCTTGTGATTTAATGTGTAAAGTATCTCTCTTGAGATTTCTTAATTGTCACATTTTAAAATGATAGACCTTCTTTGTCATAACTTGTGAATTTTTAACATAAACTATGTTTATTTTCAACTTCGTATTTACACTGAACAAATATGATGTACTGTGACATACCATACTGGGATCGAAAATGAACAAGAAACAATGTATAGTATTTACCACCTGTATTCTGTTTTCTTTGATATTCTGCACTGACTAGTACATAACATGTGACTAAAACTTACTACAAGTCTTTCAATAAACATAGGGAGCAATCATGGATTTATAATCCATAATTCTAAGAAACAATTTTCTAATAATGCATATTGAAGAGATAGTATGGATGTTGATAACATTTTACAAGTCTAGTAATATACAACAATTTAACAATCTTCTTATGCATTTATCTTTTTTTATCACCTAATATCACACCAGATAGTTTCACCTATCTCACAGCATAGGAAGTTTTATCAGATGGTTGGCTGACTAGGATTTATTATCTCTTTAAATATCTTTTGCAGTTTTCCTATGATACAGCAGTAAATGGTGTTAACCTCTTAAATGTTGAGGCACATCCTGGGAGTAGACCACTTGCCGATCTTGATAATTCTTTCTTTTTGTCTGAACTAATACCCTCTGTTGTTGTTTTTGTAACTTTACAATAAATTTATGTCACGTATTATGATGTCACTATGAAAAATAACGCTTAAAGGTGTTAGCTCGGACAAAAGACAACCATTATCAAGATTGGCAAGTGGTTTAGGTTTTCGGCAAGTGGTTTATTAACCTAAACCACTTGCAGTTCACCACTACTCCTGTCTACTCCCTGACCAGATGGTCTGAATTACATTACATTTTGATCTTTTATCATCGGGGAAGACTGTGATACCTAAATCTTTACATTCGCACCACAATCCATGCACACAATGTAATACTATATGTACTCGTAATGACCTAAACAAGCTGTTCAAATTTGAAACTTTGATAAAAGTTACCATAAGAAAAGTAACAGTACATTTATACCATATATATTCTCTTCATGACCCCCATACACTAACATTGACACATCATATAGTATATCAAATTAGGCAACTATCAATTAAAGCTTTCAGTAATTACATATAACGCCAAAAACTAAGAAAAAGTATATTATATTGACAACATCCGTATATTAAAATGATAACATAACATATATAATGGTATATAAATCTAAGCTCAATGGAACATATAAAAGGAAAAAGCACTCATTATAATTGTAAAATTGAGCAACGGGAAAAACTGGGATGGAGTTCGTCTAGAGATTTCTAAATTTCAGAAATTCAACCATTTATACTCTTCTTTCACTTTTTTAATAGCATCTATATTCTTTTAGGTCAGAGTTCTTCCTTACCAAGTTTTTCTTGACAGATGCTAAAAAAACTACTCTTACTATTATCTCCACAATTATAATGAAATTTAAATCTGATTCACATTGATACTAATGAACATACCTGTCTTTATAATTAACTGCTATTTTGTCTATACATCTCATATATATATACACTCAATGATAAAATTATGTTATCAAATATTATTATATGCATTTGTTAAATAAAAAGAACCCGTCAGATATGGCTTTTTCAGAAAAATGGCTTCAAAGATTACACTCTTTTAAATAAATAAGTATATATGTACAGATCATGATTCAAATTAAATGTCAGGAATAATCTAAGACAGTACTGACAAGGAGGGAGGATTAGGGAGGAACCCTCTTTTCTATCCCACCCTCTACCTCCCCTCCCATACCTACCTTCTTTCTTCCTTCCCATTCTCTTCGACTTCTCCCTACCATCCCTTCTCATCCCTTATCCCCTTTCCTACCTTTATCTGCCCCTACCTTCTTCCTTCCCAACCTCCATTCCCACCCCCTTTAACTCCTACCTACCAACCCTTAACCCCTCTTTCACCTTCCCCTCCCTCTAACCCTGTTCACCTCCTCAACTATCAAATCCAAGGAAAATAAAAAAGAAATAAAATTCAACCATACCCTGCTTATCAATAATAAGTTTTGAAACAACATGGCTGGAATACAAAATTAAAGAAAACAAGATTTTATGAATATGATATAAACAATACAATTTTACAATGGATATATGAACATTTACAAAGGAATAGAGCAATATTGTGAAGAAAAGCAATGACAATGAAAACAAACATGTACAATAAAGCATGATAAAATGCAATACATGAACTTCTTATACTTAACTTACACAAATATTTCAATTCATTTTGAAAGTGAAAAGTGTTGTTGGAATAAATTAGGATGTGTGAATTTGCACATTATCACAATTGAAAATATATTTAAAAAATCTGATATAACAAATGTATATTTAATATATTTCAATAGTCAGCAAAATTGATAAAAATCTGCAATATCAACCACTCAATACTAATTGACTTCTGTGTGTAAATAGATTTATTCATGAATAAGGCTGTGTCATTTGAATCATACAACATTCACATTATCTGATACAAAAAGATCTTATACCTGCACAAAGAACTTATTTAAGTTTGCATATCTCTGACAATAGAAACAACATCTAAATTGTACAAATGGAAAAAAATTACAAAAAAATTAGAATGTCCATTTTACAGATGAGGAAAACCATAACGAAGTTCAGTTCTTCAATTATGCTTTGTTTGTTACTCTACTGAATGTCACAACAAGAATTCATTATTATTTTACTATATGATGGTAAGGGAGCTTAAAGGAAGGAACGAAAGTGCTCATGGAAATACATCAACCAGAGGCAAGTACATTGGCAAGTGTTGTTAAGAAATTTATAGAATTTTATAGATTTTATAGAAGTAATAGACAACATGAGAATGGGAATTCAATTGTTTCTATTTTAAATATCTGAGCAGGGTTCAAAATTAGCAGTCATCCAGTCGTCAAAAACAACCTAAATCTCTTAAGGCAATGTAAAATTTAGGTAAATAAAATAGAGGTTGTCAAAATTTTCTTTAAATTTGCCAATTTGACGACCTGAAAATTTTTGCCAATTTCAAGCCCTATCTGAGAGAAAAATTCGGGATTGAAAGACTACGATCCTTAAAACTACTGTATACTTTACTTCAATCTACAGCAATGTTTGAACATGGTTTCTGATAAATATATTTACAGTGTCATTGGTGTCAATTTAATATTACTCAGTACACAAAACTTGTGTGTCAAGAGTCATGGCAGTATTAATGGATGACAATGGTTGATAGGGCAGAAGACTACAGAAATTTATAAAAATTTATTTGCTCTTCGAATATTTGCCCTTCAGGATTACCATAGTTTTGGTCCTGAGAATTACTTGTCAAAATGCACATATGGTGCACTAAATTTATACATGTATATAATGCTCTGATATTTTACATTACTTTAACACATATGGTGATAAAATTGCAATAACATCCTGCAAATCAGAAATATATAAAGAAATTTCTCGAGATAAATCCATCAAAAGAAAATCTAAACAAAACAAACTTATTCCAAACATTTATTGTATAAACATAACATTTATACCATAAACCTGTGTCATACACTGGTTTCACATGTTTCATACATTTCCCCACATGTGGCAGCACTCTTCTCATATTTGCATTAAAAATCACAGACTGTAACTTAAATAAGGTAACAGAAGAAAAAAATACGAAATATAACAACAGCATTTAAGAAGACATCAAGTGCCACAACAACTGAAACCTGAGTTCACAGAACTACTGTTGAGCTTTAGGTGTCCTGAAGAAGAACTCTCGATACCCAGGTCCCCACCATACTTCTTCTTTAAATCCTATATCAAAATAAAAACAAGGATATAAATATCATATACATTGCTTAAATCTAATTTGATGAAGCAAATTCATAGTTACTGTAAAGGAATTCACTCTCTTTTTGGTGCATAGTTTATACAGTTCAGGAATTATTTTACAGGCACTTTCCACCACTTTTTTAATATGTGTTTCTTTGCACTTTGTATTGACAAAAAACCGCAAACTAGAACTGTCCTGACAGGACAAATACCCCCCTCGGTACCAAAATTCAAAATAGGGCATAGACCAAGGACAAAAGAACAAGGTCACAAGGTCAAAAATGTTGGTATCGACAGAAAGGTCTTGCCACAAGGAATACATATGTGTAGTATGAAGTTCCCATCTCCTTTCTTTCAAAAGTTATGGCTAAGGCTAAAGTTTTTAAAAAGTAAGTCAAATGTCAAGGCCAAGGTCACAAGGTCAAAAATTTTAGTATCGACAGAAAGGAATATACATGTGTAGTATGAATACCCAGTCTCTTTTGGTTCAAATGTTATGGCTAAGGCTCAAGTTTTTAAAAAGTAAGTCAAATGTCAAGGTCAAGGTCACAAGGTCAAAAATTTTAGTATCGACAAAAAGGAATATACATGTGTAGTATGAATACCCAGTCTCTTTTGGTTCAAAAGTTATGGCTAAGGTTAAAGTTTTTAAAAAGTAGGTCAAATGTCAAGGTCAAGATCACAATGTCAAAAATTTTGGCACCAAAAGAAAGATCTGGCCACAAAGAATATACATGTGTAGTATGAATACCCGGTCTCTTTTGGTTCAAAAGTTATAGCTAAGATTAAAGTTTTTAAAAAGTAGGTCAAATGTCAAGGCCAAGGTCACAATGTCAAAAATGTTGGTACCAAAAGAAAGATCTTGCCACAAAGAATACACATATGTAGTTGGTACACCCAATATCTTTTGGTTCAAAAGTTATAGCTAAGGTTAAGGTTTTTAAAAAGTAAGTCAAATGTCAAGGCCAAGGTCACACGGTCAAAAATGTTGGCACCAAAAGAAAGGTCTTGCCACAAGGAATATACATGTGTAGTATGAATACCCAGTCTCTTTTGGTTCAAAAGTTATGGTCAAGGTTAAAGTTTTCTAGACAAACAGACAGACAGACGGTTGATTGATTGATTGGTTGATTATTGTTTTACATCACTCCACGATTATTTCACGTATATGGTGACGGCATCTGCCTGATGCATTGCATACAAATTTAGACCTTTGCAACGGACCCACCCGAAGCAGTGAGGGATCTTTAACGTGCCATGCCTACCACGACACAGGACCTCGGTTTTTACTGTCTCATCCGAAGACAGAACACCGGTGTGCCATGGGCGGGAGTCGAACCCAGGACCTTTCGATCATGAGCCGAGCACCTTATCCACTATGCCACACCGGCTTGACAGACAGATGGACAGACAGACAGACAGACAGACAAGGTGATTCCTATATACCTATATATACCTTCGTTTGCTGGGGGTATAAAAATACTTCACATTTCAACTCAAGATTGAAGACAAAAGTACAGATGTCACAAAAATGGTGTAATTAAAGATGATTTCTAATAATGCCCATGATTATTTAAAGACAAGTCTTTCCTAAAAAAAAAACAAAGAAACTTGCTCAAACTGAGAGGATGCTACAAATGCACTCCTTTACTTGAATGAAAGGAAGAAGAAAATACAATCTAAGCATTTCAAAGAAAATAATGCAAGTACTTTTCAAGAGGATTTTATGTTCAAGCACTTTCAAGGATTAATTCTAAATTCAAGCACTTTTCAAGATAAGTATAAACCACTGACTTCAATTTACACATGCCCTGCTCATGAAGGTCAATACTTGTAAAATACTAGTAAGAATTTTCTAAAGGATATCATGAACATCAAAGTGTTTGATTATTTAAAGGATTTGAAATCAATACGTATGTTATAACATTTGAAATACTGTGCATTCACCTCCCTTCTACAGAAAATTGAGAGTAATATTTTGACAGATTAGTTGTGCACAGAATTAGGACGACATAACTGTAACTAAATATACAGTCAAACTGGCCTCAAGAATCACCAGTATTAGGCAATGCCCTGTCTTAAACTACCATCTGTATTTGTTCCGTCAGTGTTTTTTTTTTCTTCAAATCAAGTCTGTTAAAAGGGCCATACAGGATGCCTGTCACAATGACCTTGACCTTAATTTGAAACCAGTGGAAAGGTCTAGTCATAAGGAACGCAGATGCAAAATATGAAAGCCTTACTTCTAAAGATTCAATAGTTATGGTCAATGATAAAGTTTTTCAAATGCAGGTCAAAGGTCACCGTCAAGGCCATATGATCAAAATTGAGATACCAACGGATAGGTCTTGTCATAAGGAATGCCCTACTTTTTGCAGTTTAATAGCTATGGTCAATGTTTAAGTATTTCATATGCAGGTCAAAGGTCAATGTCAAGGTCACATGGTCAAACATTTTAGTAAGGTCTTGTAATAAAAAACAAACATGCCAAATATGAAAGCTCTACCTATCACAGTGTATTAGATATGGCCAATGTTAACGTTTGTGCTGATAGGCAGAAGGACGGACAGACGGACGGATGGATGGACAGAGTGATTACTTTAAGGCACCCACTTACGAAGCAGGGCCCTAATAATTTTTCCCCAAAAAGTCAAATTTTCCCAAACACTGATCTTTTAGTATTGTGCAAACGGAACAAAAACTTCCCAAATGAAAAGGTACAGTTAACTTTGAGAAAATTAGAAAAAAAACCCCCCTGTCCTTATTACTCAATATCTTTATGAAATAAATTTGTCGTATGTAACCACTTTTTCAACTTTGGTTTAGTGGTTGCTTAAAACAAAAGTTACATTATACCGCAGTTAGGTCTTTGCAGTCAGATGCTATCTCCATCCCCCCCTACTTCATTGTTTGACAGGGGATTCCCGAGTTAAAAACTGTACTATTTTCAACGCTAAACTTTAGCATTATAAGATGCTCTCTTGCTTGTGGATGATCGGGACCATTTCAAAATTATGAAAATGGCATTTTAATGCAGTTACATGTAACCATCCAAATCTTTCAACATGCTACTTGTATGAGTGTTATTTAGTCTATTTACTTTTTTGCTCTGCATCTGATGGAGTCACTCTAAAATTACAAGACGTTTTTACATAATGAAATTTTTCACCCTGTACACCTACTATAGTGCAGTTGAATTGTTTTTACTTTGATAATGGATATTTGCTATCTCTAACATACATCAGTAAATGTAATGCCCAGGCACAGTTTATTTTATTGATTGAAACAATTTTCAAGTTAAACAATTAAAAGATCTAGCTAAGCAAATACATGTATATTAAAGATAAAAATCTGATTTATCATAGTTTTACATAAACTTGCAATATAAAAACCAATACATTTACAGAATGGGTTATTTCCCAAGCAGGACATTACTCAGAATGAACTGCAAATGCAACACATGAGTGGCACTTTGATTCTTTGTTGCAGTATAACTTTAAGGCTTAAGTATGCCTTCCGTCAGACCATGATTTGTGTGGTTTTTTTTTACATTTACAGTATAAATTGGGATATATAGAGGAAGAAATAGCTTTAAGTGACCAAGGAAATAATAAGGAAAATAATCTATAATAGATCTGTAGTGTTAATTAGCTTAATTATGTGCCAGATCTATTTGACTGAGAAAAAATAGGGCACCGCTAACGGGTGCATGATAAGCCAGCATCATGTTTTAATGTGGTCTACAAGCCACATCCTTTCATATGACACCATCAAAAGTTTTGTTCCCCCTTTAGATAAGGAGTAGAAGCCTGGAAAACCTTTCCGACCCTGCCCATTTTCCCCCACCCCAGGGGCCTGACCCAAACTTTGAAACCCACATGCACAACTTCAAGCCACACCCTTTCATATGACACCATCAAAAGTTTTGTTCCCCCTTTAGGTAAGGAGGAGAAGCCTGGACAAGCTTTTCCAACCCCACCCATTTTTCCCCCCCCAGGGGCCTGACCCCAACTTTGAAACTCATATGCACAACTACAAGCCACATCCTTTCATATGACACCATCAAAACTTTGTTACCCCTTTAGTTAAGGAGAAGCCCAGACAAGTTTTTCTGACCCCACCTATTTTTCCCCACCCAAGGGGCCAGACCCCAACTTTGAAACCCACATGCACAACTACAAGCCACATCCTTTCATATGACACCATCAAAACTTTTGTTCCCCCTTTAGTTAAGAGGAAAAGCCCAGACAAGTTTTTCCAACCCCACCCATTTTCCCCCACCCAGAGACCTGACCACAACTTTGAAACCCACATACACAACTACAAGCCACATCCTTTCATATGACACCATCCAAAGTTTTGTTCCCCCTTTAGTTAAGGAGGAGGAGCCTGGACAAGGAAGGATGGATGGACAGATAGACAGACGGACAGACGGAAGGACAGACTGATGGACAGACAGACGACAGCATTATAGCATAATACGCCCACATTTTTAAATGCGGGCGTATAAAAATGAGTAAAACAAATACATGCATGATATACATAGGAATACACTTTAATAGGGAAGAACTTTACCTTTGATCTAGGGTTTCTTGGTATCTCATTAACATGAGGATATTTTAGATATTCACTATTCAAGTGGGTGTGCAGTAACATAAACATTTAATCTTATTGTGCCAGGGAATGTATCAGCATCATTGTGTGTATTCAGATTTTGATTTTAGATTTAGAATTTAAAAAAAATCCTTTCCATATCATACAAGCACAGGGCTTTCGGCTCGTTGGTCCCCCCCTCCTCCCCCAATTAAACCAATATAATAAGTATTATTGCTTTAACTGAGGGGGGATTAAGCAGCAGAAAGCCCTGTGGTACAAGCTTCATACTTTCATGCAAAGGCACATTTGTATGATCTATGCTTTATCTAAAACCAAACAAAGCTCTATCATATTGCAAGGAAAAACTGCAATTTGTGTTGATCTTAAGGAAGGTACTTCATGTAAAATGAATCTGTATTTTGTGAGAAGTTTGGAAACACGATTGGGAGTAGTCTGACCTTTGATCATGGCAAGAAAAAAATATTCTTGCTTTTAAACATTTTTTAAGAATTAAATACCAAAGGGAATACCTGGTATTTCAATGAAATTACATACAACCAATACTGGAGTGCAGAAAATGTAAGGTTTTACAACATTGTCCATGCAGTAAGAACAATGGACAAATATGAAATGTATAGCATTGAGCAATGTGTAGTTAATATAATTCCACCCCCCCTTTCCATGTACAAGTATGAGGCACAGGAAACTGCTTTAAATTGTAATACATATAGATACATATAGATTAATCATACTTTAAATTTTTTAGATGATTTCATTCAGATAAGGTCTCCTTTGAAGCAGCTTTCCTCCAAATATTTTCTGACATGCACTATTTTCTAATATGTATATGTATCATTTCTTAATACAAGTACAATGTATTTAATTTTCTTTCCTCAATGCACATCAAATGACACATTATAACATTATATTTTCTCCCACAGAAAATTTATAAAACTGATCCTATCATGCAAAATATGGCCTGCATCTTGCCTGTTGACAAATCAGTTTCATACTGCATGCTTAATGTAACTGTAATGTCACAATAATTTTGGGAATTCAGCTGTGTTTGATTTTCCAAGTTGACAGCATTTTCAATAGTTTCGTCCAAAAAGTCTTTTAAGGTGCTGATAAGACCCATAAGAGACACTGGTTTTTTAATAAGTAAAAGCATTTACTTTCAAATAAGCATGAATTGTCATATGCCACCACGTTCCCTTTAATATTTGAAATCATGGGTAACTTTTGAGGAAAAATCAAAGAAAGTAGCAGTGTTAGCATTTAATGGTAGATTGGTAGACAGAATCTACACCAAATCTTCTCTGTCTATACGGACTTTCAAAGGTAAAGACCAATTTGTTTATGCCATTTTTTATGTTTAACTATAATTTTGAATAACTAGAGCTGTCCTAACGGGACAAATATCCCCACAACAAAAAAGTGAAGACATGCAATAATTCATCCCTTTATGACAACCCATGAGGCATCCATAGAGCAGGTTTTACCCATTGTGTCTATTGTGATCTTGACCTTTGACCTATGACCTTGGTTCAAGGTCATGACGCACCCTTGGATCCCAGCAACAATTCTGTGATATATTGAAATTTGTGCACAGGGGATAGCGTTATGCCCCCGACAATGTTTTACTTGTTGTGTCTATTATGACCTTGACCTTTGACCTATGACATTGGTTTCAAGTCATGACACACCCTTGGATTCTAAGCAAACATTCTATGAAATATTATTGAAATCCGTGCACAGAGGAAGAAGTTATGGCCCAGACAAAGTTTTACTAATTGTGTCTATTATGACCTTGACCTTTGACCTATGCCCTTGGTTCAAAGTCATCACACACCCTTGGATCCTAAGCAAACATTCTGTGAAATATTATTGAAATCCATGTACAGCATGAGAAGTTATGGCCCGGACAAGGTTTGGTGGACACACAGACAGACAGATAGACAGACAAACAGGCAGGATGATTCCTATATACTTCCCCAAAACTTTGTTTGCAGGGGGTATAATTAGAGATATTATGCACATGAGTGCATCATGTACAACACAAACACAACACACAATATACGCCACTTTTATTTCACACGTGTGTGAAATTCATGCTTGATTATTAAATGAATGTTCCAATGACCAAGGTCAAGGTTTGAAAGTTTTTGTCAGAAAAGGGGTGGTCTATGTCAATTCATTCTGATCTATCACTGTTCACATTAATTCACCTAGCTGAGTCCTGGACTCACAAATATGTGTTTTGGACTCACCAAAATTTGTATTTTCTTTCACACAATGGGACTCATGATTTCAGAAGTCTAGTGGGGACCTTGGTCTATGCCACTTGATACAGATACAGACCCAGTTTCTATGCAATCTCTGTGTCCAACCAAATTCAAACACTAAAGTAGTTACAACTTGGTGCAAGTATATGACAACTTTCATCTTTTTATTCTGATTTTGTGCAATGAAGTAAAAAATCAAAATATTCCAAGAAATGATAAAAAAGATCATGCAAAGTACTTATGATCATGCACCTTTGTATATTCTGATTTTGTAAAATGAAAAAAATTAATCGAAGTTTTCCATGTGAGATGTGAGATGAATGGGTGAACGCACAGTAAGCAAGGTGACCGGGTTTTCTGACTAAAGAATCTGATAACTAACCTTGGCTATTGCTGTAAAGACTTCCTCGATATTATTGTTATCTTTAGCACTTGTCTCTATTGCATCTATCATACCATGATGCTGTGCATAAGCTTTTGCATCTGTTATATTCACCTCACGTAAATGATTGAGGTCATTTTTATTTCCTGAAAAAAAAGGAATGAAAATTAAAATCACAAAATTTAACAATATTAAATATTTATCAACTTGTTACATGTATTTCATGTAAACCTTTCACTGTATGCGTATTTCCTTTCTAAGAGAAAGGAAGGGATATAAAACTGCAGAAGTTGCATCAAAATCCATCAAGGAACTTTTGAAACGTGATGTATGTACATGTACTAACTAATGGTAAGCATTATTTTTGCACAAATGAATTTTAGGGAAAAAAGAAGAAAGTAAAGAAGAGCTTAATGGTTATAAAGAACAAAATTCCTTTGAACAAGCAAAGTGTCCAGTTTAAGAGACAAAACTCAAGATCATAGTATCGAGGAAAAAAGTATATAATTTTCATTTATCAAAAAAAGATCCACCTCATTCTTAAAATATTACATGTACTGATATCTGAAATAGGAACACCTGGGTAAGTCAAAAAATTGAAATTATGCAGGTTTTTGTTCAAAACTTAATGAAAAACTGAAAGTGATTTTTTTATTCTTTTGTTAAATTTTGTCCCCCCTCCCCCCCCCCAAAAAAAACAAGAGGCCCAAGTGGGCCTATATCGCTCACCTGAGTACCTAGATGATCAGTCATGCATGAAGGAAGAATTCATTTATTTTTGCATTACTGTGACTAAGTCAACACAGATGTTGAAAATATGTCAAATTTTATTTCAGACCAGAATAAAAAACAACACTTTTTTGCACATCCATTCAGGTGATTTTGATATTAAGCATTTGCTTTGTCTCTGCAAGATGTCATTCAGGGCAACAAGTTAGTCATTTCCTTTAGGTGGGGCCTTTTGTTGATTGATTTCAAGTCTGGGTCATGAACAACAGTTGTTTCAAATATTGTCCAGATCTAACTTAAAATTGCCTTATTTCATATGTTGAGTGTTGAGAAACATCTGAAAACTTATTTAGATGTGTAAAGAAATGAAAAAAAAATTTTTGACCACAGATGGATTTGAACCACTACTCTCCATATTTCAATTACCAAGTAGTATAAGTACCATTGTGAGACCTACTTTTTAGACATGGTGGCATTATCTGGATGAAATGTACCAAATTGATAGAGGACCTTTAGTTCTTCATATATTCCATGTTTCATTAAAATCTTTCATGTGGTATAACAGCAGAAGTGAAAAATGTGATTGAATTGTTCCTATACACCCTCATTTGGAAGTCTTAAAAAATTCATAGAAAATCCAAAAATTGAGATATTGACAAAATTCTTTCAAAGTAACATTCTTTACCATAATTATGATCACAATAGTCCATAAGAAATCATCATTATCAATTAACTAGGAAATATGACACTTTTCTGCATTGAAATCACCAAGTCCAAAGAAATGTCGAAAAAAAACTCTAAAATTTGATTTTGGAAGGGAACCAAAATGACAATACGTCTTCACTCATCCCTCTAGATCATTTCTATGCATTCTGTTTGTCTCTGTATACAGCCCGTATGAAAAAGAATATTGTTAAAGGAGGGAACTTTTTTGTGACCTACTTTTGACTATGGTGGCGCCACCTGTACAGAGGTCTGGATGAAAAAAATAGAATTTGAAGAGGATCATAAGTGACTTATTTCTACCAAGATTTATTAAAATCCTTCATACAGCTTTGTAGAAAAAGTTGAAAATGTGAAAAATGGCCAACCCCCCCCCCCCCCCTTTTTTTGGAAGTCTTAAAAAATTCATAAAAAATCCAAAAATTGAGATAATGACAAAATTCTCTCACAATAATATTCCTTACCACAATTATGATCAAAATAGTTATTAAGAAATTATCAATATCAATTAACTGAAAAACATGACACTTTTCTGTATTGAAATGACTAAGTGCAGAAACATGTCAAAAAAGCGTACATTTCTATTTGACGGATCTTAACCCCAAACACAATTTTGAATAACCCATCTTTATAGATTGTTGAAATGCAATTAGTTTCCCCATTTATGTACTGGTTCTGGAGGAGAAGATGTTTGAAGAGGGGTACCGTTTTGGGCATTTTTGGATCCACCCATGAGGGAATCTGGATCCTGAACACAATTATAGTAGGGGACCTTGAGTACATCATTTACACAAAGTTTGATCCAAATCTGCAATGTAGTTCCAGAGAAGAAGTCAAAAATGTGAAAAAGTTAACGACGGACGGACGACGACGACGGACGGCGCACTATGACTATAGCTCACTTGAGCCTTTGGCTCAGGTCAGCTAAAAACACACATGAAAAAAATACCTGTTATGTTATATATTCTTATTTATAATAAGCATATTTTGTGTAAATGGCGTCATGAGAGAGGAGGTAGACTGCAATGAAAAGAAAAAAAAAAGGGGTGGGGGTGTTGCCTTTAAAGTTCTATAAGAAGCCTTATTTTTATTTGCAAGGTCTTTTTGGTGTAAACCTTAAGATATATTCTGCAGATACCCATTGTAGATATGTCAATTATCTGAAAACACAAGAAAATTATCAGTAACACTGTACTGAAACAAATCTATGAAAAAAAGTTACTTGGATTATATATACATGTATTTGTTTTGAATAATTTTGTTTATCTAAATGCTTCATCGCTAAGTTTACAACAAAATATTATCAAATACTTGCATTTTATATACTTGAAGTGGGAATTTCTACAATTTCTACAATCTGATTAAAACCATATCTTTATTCTGCTTTTCTATTTGTCCCATTCCGGATAAAGATCTGGTGAAACCCCATAAGGGGTCATGTTCTGATGAACTCTGATGACATTTCAGTCACTGGAACTGTTATTTACCATAGCCAAGCAATGACTGGGCTTGGCATGTGCAAGTGACGCAATATATAACAAACAATGTTCAAAAACTACCTTGTAGATCATGCACGCTGGGGATGTTAATTTCATTCCTAGGAATTTGTAGCCGATCCACTGATTGGCTAAAAATCAGAGTTCACCAGAACATGACCCCTTATGGGGTTTTGCCAGATCTTTATCCGCAATGGGACAAATAGAGGAGAGAAAAAAAAGACGTAGTTTTAATCAGTTTGGGATTTCTAAATACCAGCAAACTATCCCCTATCCGTTTATGACAAGTAAAAACCTATGTTAGACTTCACAATGACCCCAAATTAACCTTAAGATGCATTCATTTCACTTTATGTTTTAATAATGGAAAAAGCATTTATCTTTAACATGATTTCAAAATATGAGGTACATGTAGTCTAATGATAGTGTTCTTCAGCCTGGACATGAAGTAAGAAGACTTGTGATTGTGTGACTTGACCATCCCTTTGAACACATTTACCTAAGCCAAGTAATGAGCCAAAATATGCTGCCTCTGGCTAAAATATGTTGACTCTGGCCAAAGTATGTTGAATCTGACACAATATGGCACCCACTTAAGTAAGTACACACATATTGAATTATAGCTTCTTTCAATGAATTAAATTTAAGTAATCATAAAAGAGAGCTATGCATAAAATGATGCTAAAATTGAACAAAAATAACTCAATTAAACAAAGATCTGAAGACAAAAATAATCCTGTTACTAAATCAATAAAACTGAACTTAAGACTTTAAATACTGGGAGAGTATCATGGGCATATGATTTTGAGGGCTTTTTGATCTTACATGTACTACATGTACATATACCCATTCATGAAAACCTGATATTTAATCAATGTGGCATTGTCAACTCAAATCAAATAACTCATAAAACTAATTCTTTACACCTGTGTACACTACCTATCAAGCATTGGACTATATTTGCCCCAGCATATCTCTTTACATCCTCCAACCACCTTGGTACACTGTCAAAAGACGATTTCTTGGTAATATCATATGCTATGATAACACCATTAGCACTTCTGTAATAACTCTGTGTGATGGTTCGGAATCTTTCTTGGCCTGCAGTATCCCAAATTTGCAGCTGAAAGTACATGTAAGTATATGTATATCTTAAGAATAAAATCATGTAGGGACACAGGCTGGGGACTTAAGCATATAGTTCATAAAACATTGGCTTTTATGACAGAGTGTTAATTCCTTTCCCTATGTATGTTACTATGTATTTCACCGAAGTTTCCCCCCTTCTCCACCCCCACTTTTCAAAGATCACCTATGTTGTTCACGTTCTACGGCAGTTAGTCTAAATTCAGGCCCAAGGGTGCAAATACATGTACATGTAATAAATCACTTCCACACAAATGCAAGCAAGACAGACTTTAATGTCAGTTCATCTACATACATGCAGCAAGTGAAGTTTTTTCAGAACTGCATTACAAATTCTCCTGTAGAATGATACGGAAGTCACTTGTCATATGTTTTTTTATTTTAGTGAATTGCTTTATTGTTACAGCGACATGTCTTGGTATTACATGTACGTTTGTTCTTTTACATGTACATTTGTGTGGGGCTAACTACAACAACATAGCCCTACCCCAATTCCTTGCTCTTTTTTATGCTCTCTCTTGTTTAATATAGCTTGTTTATGTTATAGCGAAATTTCAAATGATGCAATAATATATGTGACATGAAATTTTTAAATTTTATGCCAAATGTGAATCATGTTCGCTCTGTATTGGACCAAGGACATATGTATATATACTGGTACATGTATCTAAAGATTATCCATTAGATATTACATGTACATCCCTGTTTGGACTTAACATTGCATGGACTACCGTACCAGTATGTTCAATAAACAGAAACTGAAATAAAAGTAACTTTACAGTTACCGGTAACAGTATTTTATCGCTGAAAATCTACAAATTTGTAAGGATACAAATGTTAATTTGTAAATATTAATCATGATCACTTTAAGCAGATCTCAGAATGATTTTATAGTAAACTGAGATGATCAGGACTTCATTTTTCTACAATATACTTTACAAAGTTTACACATTTGTGTGACATAACAAAAGGTACTATATATATGTACAAGTACATTGTAACACTGATGCAAGTTTTTATTACAACTGAACTATTTCTTTGTTATTTCAAGCTATGTTCAACCTACATGTATACTGTAAATCCAGGAGTTTATGACTTTTGGGCAAAAAGAGGGATGAAGGTCCGGGAAACAGGAAGGGGAAAGTACAATAATAATCTTATACCAGTATATACAAGTTATACATGAAAGTGATGTACTAGATGAAACATGCCTGAAAATTTTCCTGAGGAAAACAATGTAATAGGGGTATATACCAATATACGGGGCCATAGAAATGAATTGATTCATCTTGTTTTCCAGTTTTGTTAATCATCTTTTAATAATGTCATAAAGATTTTGTAACATCAGGAAAATCTGATTGTACATAATGCCTTGTACATGCATATGTAAATATGCATGTTTTGTGTCAATATGATCATTATGATGCGACTTAATAAACTTTTCAAAAGTGACTATTAAGGTTTCATTTGCAATACCAAGCTGTTTGTATGCAGTGCAAGCACAACTAATGGTAAATTAAAAATAAAAGATCAATTTTTTGACTAAAAAAAACATATGAAAGTAAAAAACATGATGCATTGTTATTCAGAAACAGTCTCATAATATAAGCTCTTGATCTTCATCTCAAGGTGTACATGTCAAACAAGAAGATATATAGTAAATGAATATGTAAGGGGTTCAGACTCACCTAGTGTGAAATTCTGATTGGGCGAAAATTTCAGGACCCTGATGATGACAAAATCACAGATTTTTTCCCCTCTCTGCTAAAGTATACATGTATGCAGCTCGGGTCCAAAGCTGATTTGGCTATAGAATATATATTCTGATTGGGCTATATTGGCCTGATCTGGAAACTGATGTATATCCTGATCTGGTCTATGGTCAGATCAGGATGTACTAGATGCACGTACATGTATATCCTACACTACAGTCCAGTGGAACTTTGAATGCCCACTGTCCACAGTGGGCAGTCCACCTGAAATTTCAGTGGGCATTTAGTTTACATTTACCTGAGCTATCAAGCTGTCCACTTACCTGTATCTTAATTCCAACTGGCTCTTACAAGAATGTCCACTGTATCAAGTGGAGATTTTTAATAACCAACTCTAAAAATGCCTACTATGACCAGTGGGCAAATTAAGTTCCACCCGGGTGTACTGTACTTTTACAAGTGAGATGATGCTACATATGCAGTCCTTCACTTGAATGGAGAAAGAAGGAGATATCCAGAACAAGAAGAAATAACTTTAACAGGCAATAGTAGCTCCATTGGCAATGCTGGGCATTGGCTTTGAACCCAATCTGACATTAATTACATGTATGAGTGGAGTTCGCTGTCATTTGCTGCAGTCCTATTTTAAAGACAGGAAATGAAACATTTCCCACAACAATGACAAGACAATGACAAGAATGACATTAAGAACAATAAATCATTACTATTATGTCATAACCTATTACTCTAAGAAACCCTTTACTTCCTCGTAATGAACAGGTTGGGTCCAAAGCCAATGGCAATGTCAATGGAGCCACTATAGTCGGATCAAGCTACTTTTTCTGTCCTGGATATATTTAGTACATCCCGATCTGACCACAGACCAGATATGGATATAAATCAGTTTCAAGATCGGGCAAATATATCCTAAATGGGTTATTTGTTCTATTGGTAGTGTACCAGTTACCAGCCAAGTCAAGTTACTGGCTACTGCGTTATTTCGGCTTTTGAAACGTGAATTTATGAGATTTTTTCACACAATTGATAGCAATATATAGGATACTAAATATTACATATGAAAATTTCTTCAATTCACATTCTTAATACCCTTAATAACATAGTAGCCAGTAAATGGTCTTAGCCAGGGACTTGTCCTTCGCCAGTATAGCTAGATTGGCTTTGCACTCAAACTGATAAAGGTTTCAGAGGCAAATTCGATTAGTATCAAAACATAATGATTCATAATCTATGTTATGTTTATGTTACACAATATCCTTTAAGTTCTTATTCAGTTAATTAATTAGACTAGTGAGTTCAGTTAAAATGACACTTGTTCAAACCTTTATTAATTTCCCATCAATCTGTAACGTCTTCATTGTGAAATCGACCCCTATCGTGGATCCATGTTTTTCGACGTATGTACCCGATTTAAACCGTTGCACGACACACGTTTTCCCCACACCTGCATCTCCTATCAGCACTATTTTAAATAAATAATCAAATGTGTCGTCAGAGTCATTTCCAGTGTAATTCGCCATTTTAATGTGTTCAAATCATCTGCGTACCATCAAATGTTTACGTTTTACGATAAAGCGGAAGTGATATAAAAATGAATCATAGCCAAATTCAGTTTCGGAATTTGCTACAATGCTGTTCAAGAGAAAATAATATGTAATATGATTAATTTTACTTTAGAAAATAATAAAGTGAAGCATCATGAAGTTTCGGAGCAAAAATACAATTGAAATACGAAACAAACTTAGTGTCCAAAGCTAAGGCGGTAAATTCAAATACATGTATATAAAAACCCCAGTACAAATGAACTTGAAAATGAAAAACGACACCTCGTGTTTAATAAGTCATGACAATGCCTTATAAGTCCTTGGTCAAGACATCTATGAACACACTCATATGTTTACAATAGGTACGGCCCGTTGTAGGGACAGCCCGTTACTTCAAAGGCTTGATATACTTCTAAAATGTACATGTTATTGATCTGTCCCTGTCGTTATGCAACAAGTTTTATCATAGACGATTGTGCGATCGCATGTTAATATAATAATTATTTTTTAATATCATAAAACGAATTGTTAATATCCAAAAATGGAATTTAATGATGTCGTTAATTAATTTATGATATCATAAGATAACTTACAATATCATGCAATAATTCCTGATATTATAAAATTGATTTTATAATATAATAGCAGTAACAATTTGTGAGATCATGAAATCGAATTTGAGATACTAAAAGTATATTATACGAGGCGAGGAGTATGGGTATTTCAAATGACCGTGCTCAGTCGGTACCGCAGCTGTAGTGTGAACGAAGTTTTTTGTGTTGTTATTCATGTCTTGTCCATATCTTGTTATTCTTGTTGTACATGTGGTGGATTTGTCATACAGCTGAGTCAGAGATGATCTTGTAATAAATCTGATTCAGCTATATTGCAAAATCCAGAGACCTATAATACAGGTCTCTGGCAAAACCCGCCATTAAATTACGTTTAGTAGACAGAAACAAAACATCTATACCAGGCAAATGTTTTATGTTTGAAAAAGGGTTGTGACCTGCCATGAATGCTTTTAAGTCAGGAACGGATGGGGTTGGGGTTGAAGCCCTGAACCTAGCCAAAATGACCTTTGTTGGGCAAAATTTTTCGATCAAAAGGGTTTTAATCTTGCATTCCCTAACTGCTACCGGTTTATAAATTCTCATAAAATGGATAGGCGGAGTTTAGTGAATGATGCCTGGATTTTTTCACTCGGATGAATTGACTAAATGGGGACAGAAATCAAGTCATATTAGAGTATACAATGATAAATATCTATACTAGAAGAGAGGCAAGCCGGTGTAGCCCAGTGAATGAAGTGCTCAGCTCGTGACCGGGAGATCCAGGTTCGACTTCCGATATAAGTACACCGGTGTCCTGTCTTTCTAATACGTAAGGCAGTGAAAACCGAGGTCCCGTGTCACGGCATCCGTTGCACGTAAAAGATCCCTCACTGCTTCGGGAGGATCCGTTGCAAAGGAATAAATTTCTATGCAATGCATCAGGCAGATGCCGCCACCATATACGTGAGATAATCGTGGAGTGACGTAAACAATAATCAATCAATTCATTGTTCATGTAGTGTCCATTTTTCAGAATATACAACAGAAAATTATCAGGTCACAAATTTCTTGGAGTAAAGTTTATTTCGTAAAGATCTGGAGTGAATTTTACTAAAGGTCATAAGCCCAAACATAGACGTAGACGTGAACATTGCGACTAAATTTACGTGTACGTCAATTGAATTGTTCTTGAAGTCTATGTTCATACGTAATTACATTGGTAAACGTTGTAATAGGTGTACGTTACGTTTGGAACTCTTTAGGGAAGAAACTAACATTCCTTAGGAAAGTTTACGTCTACATCTACGTTTATGCTTACGACCTCTAGTAAAACTCACCTCTGGCATGCAGAACAGAAATTGTTGCATCTAAATTATGCATGCGTCCGTTTACGTGATTCAGTGTAAATAAACAAACAACTGAAATTTATCCTTGTTTTTTTTCTTCGATTTTATTAGCTCTACTGACTAGATATTATGCGATTCCATTCGTCGTCCATTCGTAAACAGTTTGTTGTTATCGCTACTCCTCTGAGATTTGATTATGAGCTAGAAGTACTCCCTATATGATCTAGTGCATGTGTAATATTGAACCCGGGAGTGGGAAATAGGTGTGGTCTTGAAACCTTGTTATGGTTTCTCTTCCAGTGATTGATTGTTGTTTACGTCACTCCACGGTTATTTCACGTATATGGTGACGGCATCTGCCTGATGTATTGCATAGAAATTTAGAGCTTTGCAACAGACCCTTCGGATGCAGTAAGGATTTTTTTTCGTGCCACGTCTACCGTGACACGGGACCTCGGTTTTCACTGTCCTACGTATCCGAAAGACAGGACACCGGTGCACTAATGGCGGAAGTCGAACCTGGATCTCCCGGTCACAAACTGAGCACCTCATCCACTGGGTTACACCGGCTTTCTTCTCTTCCAGTATAGATATTTATCATTGTATACTCTAATATGACTTGATTACTTTCTCTATTTTAGTCAATAAGTCCGAGTGAAAAAATCTATCATTCACTAAACTCCGCCTATCCGTTTTATGAAAATTTATAAACCGGTAGCAGGCATAGTTGCTACCCCTTTGATAGAAAAAAAATTGCCCAACAAAGGTCGTTTTGGCTAGGTTCAGGGCTTCAACCCCAACCCCCATCCGTTACTGATAGCAACCTCTATTTCAAACATTAAGACATTCGCCTAGTATTAATGCTTCGTTTCTGTCTACTAAAAGTAATGATGGCGGGTTTTGCCAGAGACCTGTATTATAGGTTTCTGGATTTTACGATATAGCTGAATCAGATTTATTACAAGATCAGCGTAAATTTGAGACTCCATAACGTTATGTTTTTACTTCGTAGCGTACTTTGATGACTTCATAACATATTGTTTAGACTTCATAACGTATTGCGTAACTTCATAACATAATGCTTTGATTTCATAACATATCATTTTGACTCCATAATGTATTTTTGTGACTTCATAACGTAATGTTTTGACTTCATAACATACTATTTTGACTCTGTAACATGCTTTAATAAGTTAATTTTTTGACCTCATAACGCACTATTTCTACTTCACATCATATTTGTTTGACTTCATATAATATAAAGACTAATTAATGACATACTGTTTTGACGTAATGTTATTGTGAAATGACTAAATATTAATTGTTAATAATGTAATCTTTAGACAGCTATGGCGTTCCATATTACGGGTTAGATTGTATATGATGATGTGTTAGCGCAAGTTCTGTGACAGCATATAGAAAGGGCATGTGAAGCGACGTACACAGCCTTTGTAAACACTTTGTGAAAATGCACTGCATATCAAAATAGATAGGAAGATGGATGGATGCCCCTTACTACTATAATGGTGGGGTATAGAAATGACATACGGTCTTTATATTTATACTATTAATTTACAGATGCGTAAATTTTAAATTGTAAATTAAAATGTTTTAACAAAAACCTTAAAATGATAGTTACGGTAATTGGATGCTAAAGACAAATTGTTCTGTTTTGAAAATCAAGACTTTTTCCTTTTATTATGGCAAATCTTTATTGAAAATCCTGAGGCTAAAGATATAGTCAGCTCTAGCCTAAATGGCTATGAGGATAGACTGACAGACTGACGTACTGCGTCATACTATGATACGTCTGTCGAATAACGGGTGCATAGAAATGAAAGCTTTAATAGACACTCCATAAATCATGTTGTGCGAATGGAATGACAATGGGTAACGCATTCGATCGATCGATAGGTCGAGACTTAACGTGCAGACTGTCCTGAAGTAGGACCTTGCTACACGTCCCTCCGCCCAAAGTGGGTAGGAGAGATGGTAATGCGGTTTCTGGGGTTTCCTGGATTTGCAGTCCTTAAGAGGACTTTATACCAGGTTATGTAAAAAGTGCCGATTATTTCTCGGCTTATCAGGTCACCGGGTGCCTAGAAGGCAGTGCTGACTGGTTACCTGTGAAGGTGGTAGGAGTCTCGGCTATGCGTGCCAGGGATAGACTTCCGATAGGGAATTATATGTCTGGTTACTACCACCTCCACCAAGTTTCATTAAAGGCGCCACGCAAAGGAGGAAGAGGAGGAGCCTGAAGATTTTTGAAAATGATTTTTGATGGGTGGCCGAATGGTGTATTTAAAATGCCAAAGTGATAGGAAAGGAAATGGGAATTTATTTAGATATGAAATAAATGATATTTAACTTTACCCCTATAAGTCAAAAATTTCCCCTATAAGAAAAGTATTACCCTTAGGCCTAATGTGTTTAACGTGATAGTTCCCAACTCGCACGCCTCCCCCTTACTAGTTAAGGGAGTTCAGATGTCAAAAATCAAGAGAATTACCCCTGTCGGTCTTAGTTTCTATCATAGGATTAAATCATAAATAAATTAACTTAACTGTAAAATCCTACTAGTGTATGTGTTTGGTTTTTAGCAGTGTGAAGAAATTTACCTAGAGATCAATGAGTGATCTCCCCTAAAGGGCATAGGCCCTTGGTAATCTTAGACCTTAGCATAGGAGCTTGTGTAGGGTTTGTTTCCTAGTGTTGGGTAATGTGGAGGGGTATATCCCGATTTTACTGGTCTATACCCTTGTGTTCTGGTTTTCCCTTCTTCTGGGAGTCATCACCTACAATGGAAACTGAGAGAGTATACTGATATCAATGACATGGTAACGTTAGTTATATATAATAAATCATAAATATACATTTACAATGCTATACATGTCAGGCCATTATATTTGTTTAATTTGAAGCGGTTTGTTCTTCTAGTTAAAACTTTCCGATTTCCGCCTATTTAGATTTATTATGACGCTGTGTTACGATGATTCCCAACACACCGTCATAATTTGATAAGAATTTGTATAGCTGTGTTTGTCTGTTTCATGTTTTGTAATTGATATCATTTTACCCCCCTTATTGATGAAAATATTTATATATAATATATCCTATTTAGGAATTGTACATGGTAATTAAAAGTATGGTGATCTTATTTACACAGATGTTTTTATTTGTTTTTTATTGTTATAAGATAAAACTATTTACACTTTTTAGTATTACTAAAATGTGGATAAAATCATTTATTAATGTGCTGAGTGAAATCTATGAGCGCTATTATATTATTTCTTTTTAAAGAACTTAAATTCTATATTTATCAATTTCGTGCATTTTAGACTGCCAAAACGGATTGAAAATGATTGTAGCCACGCGGACGTGTTAGAGCTACCTTTTGGGTAACGCATTACCGTTATAATCGATATATATATATGATTGGTAAGTACCGGCTTTTTTTTTTTTTTTTTTTTTTTTTGAACGACTCGTTATTTACATTAATTAACGAGAGTCGTGATTGGTTGATCTGAGGGACTACTATTTCAATGTATCAGGGGTTCTGATTGGATGAAATTATTTGATCAATCTGTAAATAAAGATTGATTCTGCTGTAAAATCAGGAATTTATTTTTATCTCATTTCGCTTATGTAAAGATTTCATGACCTAAAAATGGTTGTTGTTTACATTTGAATTTTGGCAAATTTTGGGGGTGACCCCATTCTAAACTAAACTGTAAATGCTATCTTTTTCAAATTGTTTTTATAAGTAATTTAGACATCTTATGATAACATTTAAGAGTCTTAATTGTCAAAATTTTATAAGCATTTCACTGATCATAGGGAGAGAAATATGTAATATGTAAGTCTGATTGGAATCAAAAGTTAACATTTCATTGTCAACTATTTCTGGAGCTAGAATCTGATTAATATAGGCCTGTGCATTTAATGTACCATTTACTACTACAAGGCGCGTTTTCCCGCCGCCCATGATTCCAACCCATATCATAACGCACGATGATCATAACGCTGCTACCGCCAAACCTGTTTCTTTGAAGGACACATGCATCAGTATATCGTTCTCCCTGGCTCGACCATGACTAAGGTTGAACCTTGATTCGTCAGTAAACAAAACGTTATTCCAGTCATCCCTCGTAAGACGTAAATAACGTCTACACCACTTAACGCGAGCATTGCGATGAGCAGACGTCAGAATCTG
Source organism: Pteria penguin (assembly GCA_035048485.1). NCBI lineage: Eukaryota > Metazoa > Mollusca > Bivalvia > Pterioida > Pteriidae > Pteria > Pteria penguin. Next base: position 19,545,038 of record CM068588.1, on the reverse strand, counting down.
TCCTATTTCTAGCCCTTAACTTATTACGGATAGTCTGTGCGTTGACACCATAAAGTCTGGCCGTAATAGTTGCTGGCAAATGACGTTGACGGAGATGCTTTAACGCTATGAAACAGTAATCTCGGACCGTAGTCTACCCCATCGAGGACGATTTTTAACGCTGCCAGTCAGTCTTAAACGACGAACTAATAAAGTTATGGTCCTTCTCGTGCAACCAAATGCCCTGCTAACAGCGGTCACAGTTTGGCCTGCGTTCAACATGCCAATTGCCTGGTTACGCTGATCCTGGCTCAGCCTTGGCATTGTTTAATTAAAAGCTTTTGTGATTTTTGTAACTGCAAGGAGTGTAAGATTGCTTGATGCAATGCAAAAAATTAAATGAGTTTTACATGTGCAAGTCAAATGTATAGACAACCGACTGCTTCATTATCCATTTACTGATGACTGCACATGGTTAATTGGACTTGTCTGGTAGACAGCTATAAGTCACTATTGCTTATGCATAACGGTGTAAATGTTCGTTATCATATATTCGATTTATTCAATATTGAAAAGTGGCCAAATACTTTTTATTTTTGCTCAGTATAGAAATACGACTTAATACTGTTTTATGTATGTGCTAACTGAATATTCCAATTTAAGTCCTTCTATAAGTGTCCCTCCAGCAATGTGGCGATTGGATATTTTTCTCCTAATTGTCAAAAACTGAAAAAATATTAGTGAAATATATAGGAAAATTATGAAAATTGAAGTAAAAAGCAGTTCTGAATCTATATCTAGAGAGACATTCCATGTCCTGATATGAATATGAAGTACTGCTGCCTAACTTTGTACGCATTGCAGTGTATGGCGTAAGATTCAGGACCTATGTTATTTTTCTTTTCAAAAGAACAAATTAAGAATGGGCGGGACGCTTTGAATTAAGGGATATCCAAAGTTCTCTCCGAAAAATTATTGAACCGAAATACATAAATATATACATAAATATATACATAAATATATACATTTATACATATCGTTTCTTTGTGATGTCATTTAGTTTCACGTCTTTTCTTAACTACATGTATTTCGATTCTTTGCATTTTGTTTGTTTTCGTTTCTAGTTTTATAGGTACCCAAAAAGAAACACCTTTTCCTGCTGTCTTGATAGCGCAACATAAAAACGGTTGCATTAAACTGTATAACGACGGCATACCTGTCGGAACCCTTCAAACAGTGTTAGTTTATACTCTTTCTGATTCATTTTGTACATACTTATCGTTTAGAAACTTTTCCGACTACCCCGTCGCTATGAAGAATACTAGTATCTGAATATCTTAGATTACTTGTGACCGTGTCATAAAGGTATGGTGTTAAAACAACATTTGGACTGTATTTGTAATAATAAACATGCTTTTTCTTACTTTGAGTGTCATAAATGACTCACAGTGATACTCTAAACCATTTAATTAACGTTTATTTTACTCATTTCCGATGGGAGTGTTGACAACCGTTTGTAATCTCTTTATTAATATTCTAATTGCTATATCTATAATTGCCTATTCATTGTTTATCATCTTTGCAGGGATCGGTGGATAGGAGAATAGAGTTAACATCTACACTTGGCTACAATTAAGGAAAAAAAGCTTTGGAGGGTGGAGAGGAAAGTAGTCACTAAAACTTCTAGAAAGAAAGGACGGAAGACGAATTGAGCAATGTAGGAGAGATATGAGGGATCTTAACAGTTGATTCTAGCAGAGTAACAAGGAAGAAAAGATGGGCATCACACTGTTGACTGACGATATCAGGAGTGAGTTCATCAGGCTGAGATGCACAGAGCAGTTAAAGAACATATGGACGAGAAGAGTAAAAATACCGAGCAAACTTTGTTAAAGTCCATTCAACTTTACGAAAAATCAGACCATTTAGATAGCATTAATGAGGAAATAGAGGCTTACATCAAAGATATGATATCGGATCCTTTGAGGGAGATCCCACTCGGGCCATGTCCAAGGAAAATCGAAAGGAAACTACCAAGAAAAGCGCTTTGTTTGCAAAAACCATCATGGAAGGAGATATCCACGTGGTCAGCAAAGCAAATGCGGGCTCATCTCCATGGCCCAATGGAATATCATACAAAGTATATAAGAAGTGTCCCAAAATTTTGAGGAAGATATGGAGACTGATGTAAATGGATATGGTCTTTATAAAGGGAGAAATACCGAGGTGTTGGAAGAGAACGGAAGGGTGCTTTGTGTCGAAGGAGAGAAATTCCAAGGCCGCCACCCAATAATAGACGATATCGCTCTTCGGTGTGGAACGAAAAGATATTCTTTCGAAACGGATGGCAAGGTACATGACCGAGAACGAGTGCATCGACACATAAGTTCAGAAGGCAGGAATATCAGGATTCTCGGGATGCATTGAGCACACCAGGGTACTCGTTCTGATAATCAGAAAAGCCAAGACCAACCGGAAAAACCTTGTAGCTATTTGGTTGAACCTTGCAAATGCCTATCAATCAGGGCCACACACCCTGATTGAGGTAACAATGGAAACGTACACATTCCTGCTCACATACAGACGGTAGTTCGAAGTTACAATCGTGGATTCGGGCTACGCTTCACACTCGATGAAACTACGACAGATTGGCAAGGAAAAGGAGTAATCACCGACTGCACAGATCCATGGGCACGAGGTTAGTCACAAAATCAGCAGAGAGCATGTCAAAAGGACCACAAATGGATTCAGAGGTCTATCAACCACTATTAAGCGTTTTCATGGATGATCTTACAATTACTACACCAACGCATGTTCAGGCTAGGTGGGTTATTACAGCATTGGAAGAGAATACAGTGTGGGCAAGGATGAAATTCAAACAGGAAATCAAGATCGCTACTGGAGAAGAAAGGAAGGATCTCCCCAAATTCTAATCGATAGAGCAGGGGGAATCACATAACATGCTTTGGTAAATGATCCGACGACAACATGGACGATGTCCTGAATGTGAACAACATGTAGTAGCAAGTAGAAACATGGTTGATGAATACAGATAAAAGCGGACTGCCAGGGCATAACAAAGCATGTATTTACAAACAATGCATCCTACCCAAACCAATGTGGTTATTATTGATATACGAGGTATCTGTAAAAGCTGTAGAGAACTTTGAAAGGAGAATCAACAATAAGCTCAAAAGATGGTGAGGCTTTTGCGTCGCTCAGCCTGTATAGCAGAACATCAGAGCTCCAGCTACCGTTGACATCAGTCGTTGAAATATTCAAAGTCAGCAAATGCCGGCTAGCTATGATCATCAATGATTCTGAAGACCATAAGATCTACAATGCTGGAATAACAACAAGAACTGGAATAACAACAAGAACTGGAATAAAAAAGGTTTGCTGCAACAACAATAGAGATGGCAGAAAATATACTCCAACTTAAGGACATAATAGGCAACACATGAACCAATAGGTAGAGATTAGGTACCTTGCATTTCCAACACTGGAATAAGATATGGGTAGCAAAAAAGCGAGAGATGATGCAGATGGGAATGAGATGTGAAGAGGAAGATCAGAGACGATCAAATACAGCAGAGTTGGGCAAATGGAAGCGCATTGCATGGACAGACCTATGGCGAATGACCATGAAACGGATACCTTTCCTACTCCGTTTAATAAACAACGAGAAATTACCGAAGAATTAACGACATCTCAAAGTCTACGACATCCTGCCATCCCTTGCTAACCTGCATAACTGGGGTTTGATAGAGGAGGCAAGTTGTCAACTGTGCAACAAGAGAGCAATAATGGTCCACATTCTATCCAGTTTTCAAGTAGTACCACAGCAAGGTAGATATAAATGGCAACACGACTGTGTTCTGAGAGTGCTTTCTGATATCATGGAGAAAGAGAGGCGAAAGAAAAGACAACCAGCAAAAAGCATCCGGTTCTTCAGAGAAAGGGAACAGGTCAGAAGAAGAGCCCCGCATCAGTAGTCGTTACTAGATCAATTCATTATTTGGGAGATGAGTGTTGCATCAGAGAGGAAGCTGGTTTTCCCACTACAAAGAAACACATTACTGACAGTACAATGTGATGAGCGATGTCAAGAATCACATGAGAGGAAACTTCTGAGGTATGCTGTCTTAATGGCTGATTTCAGATATTAGAACTGAAGTGTTTGGTTGTTTCTCGTGGAGATTGGATGCCGAGGCTTTCCAGCACAGCTTCTTAGTGCACTGGGAATGGTGGAGAAGAAGAAGAAGAAGAAGAAGAAGAAGAAGAAGAAGAAGAAGAAGAAGAAGAAGAAGAAGAGAGGAACCAAGAGAATAGAAAATACAGCAGAAAAGGCATCATGTTGGTTTTGGCATCGAGGACAAGAACTGGAAGCCAGAACTTGACGAGTGGTGGATCGGTCACCACTGCTGACCCGCCAACTGGAGGATGTCGTGGTAAACGGGTTGAAATATCCAGTGATAGTTAGAAACCACCGGATGTCGTCAATGGATGGCAACAAAAATTGGATGACAAGAAGCTAAGGCATTCAACAAAAATGCTTTATGAACAGAGTCTATCATATGCAAGTACAAATTTGATATGTAATATTATATATTATTTGGTCTGGGTGTTACATGTAAATGACAGCTGGAGATCAAACGTCAAACTGATTTGTTCCCGACTAAAATAAATCATCACGTATACTAGATCGCGAAACAGGAGCCGTTTTTGCTATTCTTTGAAAATCTATTTCATCCGTTCCGCAGCAACTGTAAAATAATTGCCAACATCTAGACGCGGTGATTTCAGCATAAACAAAACGTCGATACTTCATAATAGATATAAAAGGTTTCAAGAAATATACGGATATTCATGATACAATAGCTTAAATTGTATTTGAAGTTTTAGTATTCAATCCATAAGTAAATTCAAGTCATAAAAGGTGAGTGATTGTCGTACAATGATAAACGAGGTTCGGGTGAATTGAGGACGATATATAATTGTGGTCATTCACTGCTTGCTGTTTCCATCTCAGCCAGTCGACGAAAACAAAGTAGATTACAATAATTATTATCTACTCATCGATAGTTTTCAATGGCATGTGATCAATCTGAGTTACTTCTCTTGTCCGCCGTTTTTGGAATAGAAGTTTCAATATTCAGGGGCGTCGGAAGGTATTTCATATTGGGGCGGCGGGGGTCTGGGGGCGCAGTAAGGCCCCCAGTGGGACCAGGGCAAAGCCCTGGTGGGGGTTCAGGGGGGGGGGGGCGAAGCCCCCTGCAGATTTAAGGTTTTTAGGTTTAAATGACACTGTTTGGAGCTGTTTCTGTTATATTTCACACATTTTAACTTCAAAAACTTACGAAGCCGGTATGGCTTAGTGAACGTCAGGTCACGGGTTCGAGTACCGCTTTGGGCTACACACTTTTCGTATGAGACAGTACTGGCTGGAAATGTAAATCCAGACGGTCGCTAGTTTTGTTACTTACTGACATTTTTCATCAATTTGAGCTACAAATCGAAAGAATAACATCTGTTCAACCTGTATACAAAAGTCCATTATAATATTTGTTCATTAAATATGATTTTTACGATCGTCCAGATTAACTTTTCCGTCTCGATTTACCTTTCCAACCAGTAAAATCCTAGGACCCGTGCTAGGATAGCATGTAAAAGATTCCTCATTGCTTCGGATGAGTCCGTTGCACATGTCTAAATTTCTATGCAATGCATCAGGCAGATGCCGTAACCATATATACATGCAGTATTCGTGGAGTAACATTTATTACTTAGGGTGGCTCGAGTGTTAAACAATCAGCAATATTTCAAGGTATACTTGCCATCTAAATACACCTTCTAAAATAAAACAAAGTTGCGTTTTATATTTTATTAACATTTCGTTATTTAAATATATCATGATTGATATGAACATTTTAACATGTAATATAAAGATTTTGCACATAAAAGCACTAGAAAGTGTAAAAGTTAAACATAGTCATAATATATACATAGTTCGGTTTCACTTCACTTTACAACTGTCCGAAAATAGATCTTCGTGAGTCCCGAGCTGAGATGAAGTCGTTGGCGATATCAGTAAGATTTAGACTGTCTGTAGCATCTCTGTGGATGTGCAACATCTTCAGGTGGTTCAGCCTTTCTTGTGTCATGGTCGAGCGTAAGTATGTTTTGACGCGGCGTAGTGCTGAAATGTCCTTTCACTGGTAGCATTGGTGGCTGGCATCACAAGAATAAGTCTCAAAAGAGTCCCGATCTCGGAGAAGAAACATCTGGAGGTTGGAGTCATCTCGCGAAGTGACTTCACCAAATCCGATATCGACACAGTTGACTTATCACTCACGTTGTTTCTTATGAACGATGAGAAGGTCTCTAGTTGCGTTGGAAGTGATGACTTGTTCAAATCCTCGTTGTAAAAGTCCAAGATGAAATCCAAATCTTCCTTGTATGTTTCGTCCCCATGTACAAATTTCAGGAGAACGTCCTGTAGGTGGCGGTACACACGGAAACCGGGCTGGTCATAGCGATCACTCACACAGTTCATTACAAGATCTATTGCTTCGTAATAATGTTGTCTATAGAGATCGCTCTCTGAAGATGCAAATTCTGGAGGGGCGTTGCCTATTTCGAATCTCTTGGGCATCTTTCTACGATCCTCGAGTTTGTTGTTAACCGATTCCCAGAATGTATTGAAAGCCTCTTCTGTGCGCATTTCACGTAACGATGCCATAGCAAATTCTGTGATGCGTTGTCCTTCCGCAGCTGAGAGATCCTTTTTCTGATGTGCTCGGCTTAAATTGTCTGTGTGACGTAGAATTTCGTATCCAAGGGTTACACCGAAGAGGAAGTCAAAATTCTGCATTTGAGATTTTACACCGATGATCCGAGAACGGGTTTCAGGATCCTTTGTGCATTCATAACAGGATTCCCACAACGACTGGAGAACTGAGTAGTTATCTAGAACACTATTTAAGCTAACAGCTCTGACTGTCCATCGAGTTGGGCATAACACTCGGAATCCTGGTGTATCTGGTGCCATCTCATGCTTCAGCTGGTCCAGCATTGTGTCTCTCCTAGGTGAATACTTGACGAGTTTGGACATCTCGAACACTGTATCCAATGAATCGCGCATAATCTTTGACCTTTTCACGGTATCACCAACAGCTAAGTTAAGTGCATGTCCATAGCAATGTGTGTATACAGCTCTCCTCTCTTTCTTGGTGATGTTAGTTGCCACACCTTTCTTAGCTCCAGACATATTGCTGGCTCCATCATAGCACTGTCCACGGCACTTACACAAGGAGATGTTCATCCTCACTAACGCATCGAGAATCACCTCGGTCAGCGTAGCAGCGTTGATTGACGGCACCATACATAATCCAATGAACTCCTCGAAAACATTCATGTCACTATCAACATGACGAATCACAATCACAACTTGTTCACGGTTAGACTGGTCTGTCGTCTCGTCTACCATGATGGAGAAATACCCATCCTCTCTGATGCGAGTAGCTACGTCACGCAGGATCTGTAATGCCATCACTTGCAACATCTCATTCTGGATATCTGTTGATGTATATTTCTCTTTTTTCTCTTCTAACCACTTAAGGATCGATATATCTGATTCCCCATGAAGTTTCAGCAGCTGGATAAAGTTGCTTTGTTCGTCGTCATGACCACGGATGGGTAAACCTTGTCTAGCAAGAAACCGTATGCTACGCAGAATGGTCAACAACTGCTGTCTGTTCTTTTTCTCCTCGGAATGGGCGACAGAAAGCACTTCACCGATATCTTTTGTTTCACTAGGCAATTTCACTATTCTTTCTACAGCTTCTTTATGGCAGTCCGAGTCCTGGTGTTTTCTGAACTTCAATGTTGCATCTTTCCAGTTGCTGAATCCTGTTTTTATAAAACAACCATCGACTCTGGAATTTGCAAGCTTTCCCTCCTTTGTAGCAGTCACACAAGTGAAGCAAAAGGCCAGAGTTTTTGTCTGAAAATAATAATAAAACATTATTACAAAATGATAATTGTATCCAATTGTTACAAACTTTGCTGTACATATACGATGTGTAGCATATTCAGTTGTGTTCACTGACGGCTCATATTCATTGTAATAACATTTCATTTTAACATAAAACATAACATTTTCAATAGAAAATTATGAATGTGTGATCAAATTACCTCGTCATAATGTAGCCATGTATAGTGCTTAAACCACGATGGATTAAAAGATCGCAATTCTGGAATTTTTTTTGCCGAAAGATCGCTTAGGAAATTTGAACTGAAAAGGTTGATTGATACATGTCGATCCCTCCATTTTCAAGATAGAAATGAAATATTGTTGTGATTTTAATATATTAATTTTCAGTACCTTCATTTAATAATTACTGGGCTCAACATACATAATGATTTTTGTTATTTCCGATAATTGTTTAATTACGTACATCTTTTTACCATCAAAGCTTAAGAACAAATTGAATCCCCATTGCATATACCAATTATAAATTCGACAAAGGGAATAAGTTATAAACTCTAACTTCCCTCATTATTACCTATAGTTAATTGTCAACACACACCTGAAGCCCTGATATAGGTTATCAGCACCCTCGTGTTGGCTTGGGTAATCAGTGACCGTGATTGGGGTTCACGCCTCGCCGCTCCAATGCACACAGATTTCCGTTGTAATCGCCGCTCCAATAAACAACGGTCGCCGTTATCAATTCCTCATACACTTTTCAATCTTTCCTTTTATTTATTTAATTATTATTATTATTTTTTTTTTTTTTTGCAAAATTATTGGGGCGGCGACTGCCGCCCCTGCCGCCCCTGTTCCGACGCCCTTGATTATTGCCTCATATTCATACCAAGTTTAATGAATTATTTTGAGAAAATAGCAAAAATTCAGGAAGGATCCTTATTTTGAAAAAAATAAAAACAACGTTTGCCAGAGTTTCTACCCTGTGTATGACTAAGACCGCCACCTTAACCCAGTACTTGAAGAGGTGTCAGGGCATAGAACTTGCTGTAAACAATTTTAAAACAATCTAAGTCAAGCACTGCTTTGATGCCCATTTAATTTTATTTTTTAAAAATTGTAGCAATCTCTATCAGAAGGCGCTCTCATGTTGGTATTTCCGCGAACCTGAGAGTGCCCTCTGCTTTGGTAGAGATCGATGTGTAGATGTATAAGTGCTGTCAAATCGTATAATGATTGATTGTTTTGTGGTTACATGAGTACATTTGGCAACAACGTAGTCAGGGCCGGTGGGAGGGCTTTTAAAGCGATATTTAATCATCTTATAGATATCATAATATTTAATATTGAAATGTACGTATCTCAGCTTTTTTTTTTAGTTGTTCGGTTTCACCCTATCACTGACAGAATTGAAGATATGATCTATTTTAAAGTCACAAAGGCATCACTTTGGGGTTTTCCCTTACTGACGCATATTTGTGTTACAATGATATACTCATTTTCATTACGTGTGACAGAAAGTCCACCCAAAATATCTACAGCTATTCTTTGCATTGGTCTTATTGCTACAGATTGGACTAGAGATGATTTGCCTCTTCCAGGACCTGGTTTACGCTTTGCACACTGATCACAAGCGCGACACCACCTCTTCACGTCATTTGTTAAACCTGGCCAATAAAATCTTTGACGAATTGATTTTAATGTCTTTTCTCTTCCCATATGACCTGATATATTTGAATTATGTAACCTTAACATGATATCCTGTCTCAAATTTAAAGGTGCAATTGTCTGAGAAATATCATTTCCTTGTATGTCTTGTTCGCAAATACGACACAGAATTCCATTTTCATTCAAAACAAGAACATCCCACATTTTATATAACGTTTTGATGTCTTTTGAACAACCTTCAAGATCAGATAACTTGGGTTTGACAGATGATTTTGACTTAAGCTGAATGATATAACCTATGTCTTTGTCTTCAACTTGCCAAGCCTTAATTTGTTCACTATTCCCTGTATCTAACCAGTTACAACTGTCATTTTCAAAGGCTTGAATGGAATGTACTAATTTGTTTTCGGATGTTTTACACCTTTCAACTGTATGACACTCAGAGCAATTTTCAAATTTACAAACATGTCTCCTTTTTACAAATACCCTTGAAAGTCCATCTGCATTGCTATGATTGCAACCTTTCCTATGTTCTATGTCAAAATCAAAAGTGTCAAGAACACTTATCCAACGTGCAACCATGCCCTCGGGTTCTTTGAAATTTTGTAGCCATCGCAAAGGCGCATGGTCTGTACGAATGGTAAACTTCCTACCCCACAAATAATGCTTGAAGTACTTAACAAACTCAATCACAGCTAACAACTCTCGATTAGTCACGCAATAGTTTTGTTGTGCACGACTGAGTGTTTTGCTTGCATATGCAATAACCTTTTCTTGGTTCTGTTGAACTTGGGAGAGCACTGCACCTATACCAGTCAAAGATGCATCCACATCAAGTATGAATAAATCATTTTCATTTGGATATGCTAAAATAGGATCTGTAGTCAAAGCAATTTTTATAGTCTGAAATGATTTTTTACACTCGTGATTCCAACAGAATTTCCTGTTTTTACGAGTCTGTGAAATCATTGGGGCAGCAACTGTTGAAAAGTTAGGTATGAATTTCCGATAATATCCTGCAAGACCTAAAAAACTTCTGATCTCAGATATGTTTTTCGGCTCTGGCCAATCCTTTATGGATTTTACTTTGTCTGGATCGCATGATACACCAGAGTCACTAACGACATGACCAAGATAACGAACAGATGTTTGAAAAAGTTTACACTTTTTGGGTTTTAAGGTTAGATTTGCCTTACGCAAGCACATAAACACATCACGCAAATTTTCTAATGCACTTTCAAAGTTGGAACCATACACAATTACGTCATCAAGATAGCACAAGCATTTTGACCAGCGTAAACCTCCAAGAACTAATTCCATCATTCTAGAGAATGTAGCAGGAGCATTTGACAATCCGAAAGGCATAACTTCAAATTCATACAGGCCATTATGAACAACAAATGCTGTCTTAGATTTATCTTCATCTGCCATCTTAACCTGCCAATACCCACTTGCTAAATCTAATGTCGAGAAATATTTTGCACACGATAAAGCTTCTAATGCATCATCTATGCGTGGTAGGGGAAAAGCATCTTTTCTTGTAACATTGCTCAACTTCCGATAGTCAATGCAGAATCTGATTGTTCCATCAGACTTTGTAACTAAAACGACAGGTGAAGCCCAAGGACTATTACTTGGTTTTATCACACCAGCATCTATCATGCTTTTCACCTCAGTCTCAATTATAGACTTTTTCTTGAGAGGAACTCGACGTGCAGGGAGTTTAATAGGTGGTGTATTTCCTGTATCAATTTTGTGTTCAGAAACATTTGAAATTCCTAATGATCTCTCAGGATGTTTGAAAATAGTTTCAAATTCATGCAATAGGTCGCACACCTGTTGTTGTTCATCTGTTGATAATGATTTTGGTAAATTCTGAACAAGAGATTCTAAATGTGATGGAAGTTGTTGGTGTTGAAATGAGGAATGTAGTGATTGTTCTTGTTCTGGAATGTCTGAAAGCACAGCTTGAATGGTCTGAACTTGAGCGATTGTTGAATGTTGTTGTACTGTAACAGTTCTATTAGTCAAATTCATTACAGAGAAAATGATCTCTTTATTTGTAGCGTCAACCAATGATTTTGCCATCAGCAACCCTTTATTTGTCAAAAACTGTAAAGGTTCAGCTAGGCCACATATGGCATCAAATTTCCCATCTAAATATCCGGATAATAATATCTCGGTATTGGGTTCCACCGTTACCGTTTTAGCAATTCTGATATTTGCACAAATATTATTAGGCTCCTGAATTAATTGAACTTTATTTTCCCCAAAATTGAGGGTTTGATCTGAAAATTTTAATTCTCCACCTTTATCTAGCAGAAAATCCAAGCCAATTATTCCAGAAATCCCTTCCAAATGTGCAATTATTGCTTCATGTTCAAATCTACATTTATCAATATGAAACACAAATTCTCGTTTCCCTTTAACAGAGATTTCATCACTAGAGGCGCTTAACAACGTCAGATTTACGTTTTCTAAGCCTTTGTCTAGATTATTATTCAATGTTTCATACAACTCAGTAGAAATAATTGTAACACAAGAACCAGTATCTACTAAGAACTTGGAAATTTTTCCTTCTATTGTGACATTTACATACAAGCAACCTGGCTGTACAACATTTAAATGTATAATTCGCCCTTTTGTTTTGTCAGACTCATTGGTCAGCTTGCTCTTTACGACTGAGTCACTGGGCTCGAGCTCAGTCGGTTTGAGTTTAAATCACTCTTTTTATTTCCTTGACTATTTTCACCATTTTGTGTTCCCTCCGTGCTTGGATTCGGACATTTCCAGTGAGGGTGACCCTTCTTACCGCATTTGAAACAGGGTTTGAATCTCTTTTTAGAACTCTGTTTTATCATTTCGCCAAGTTTATCAAAACTTTCCGTCATAAGTTTTACGAGTTGGGACATTTCAGTACTTTCAGTACTTTGATTTTTAGTACCTTTCAGGTTGTCATGTTCAGTTGATCTTACAGCATTGACCGACGACGATATGTCCGGTTTACGTAAGATTGACTCGCGAGGAACATCGAAAGCTCCGTATTCGATAGCTAATGTAATGGCTTCGTCAAGTGTTTTGGGATGATGGAATTGTACATGCTTTTTCATTTCATGGGATGACAAACCATTAATGAACTGATCTATGACATAAATTTCTCGCGCATCATGAGATATCATCGGAAAAGCTAAAGTAGCCAAACGTCTAAGTGAGTATCCATATTGAGTTATTGATTCAGACTTTTCTAGTCTTTTGTTTCGAAACTCGCATCTATGAGCAGATTCCCGACCCGGGGGGTTGAATCTCTGCGTAAGGGCGGCGCGAACCTCCGTATAACTACCCATTTGTCCTAGAGTCAAGTCAGGTAACAGCCTTTGTGCCTGTCCCCGCAAACTCATTATGAGTTGTTGCGCCATTTCATAATCAGTCCATGAATTCCATAACGCTACTTGTTCGAAATGTATAATGTAATCTTGAAAACTTGTTGAGCCGTCAAATGTCTGTGGCTCTTTTATTTTGTGTCTAGTTACGCTTCTAGTATCACCGAGTGAAAAACTACGCGTATTAGATGTTGGTTCACGGTACGATGGTTGATCATGTGTGTTGTCAAAAGCAGCCCTGTGAGAGCTTTCCGGAAATGAATCAAACCTTCTATTTAAACCTTGCGGTGTAAGGTAATCATGAAAATCATTTCTTTGTGATGTGTGTGGAAAAACAGGTTCTGATATATCTCTCACACTTGAGCTTCTAGGGGTAGAATATTTGACTCGATCAGAGTTATTCTCGTCATATTGGTATCTACGCTTCATTACATTCGGAGGTTTAAAGGTATTTCGAAAACTCTCCGAGCTAGCATTCATATCGCGCAATAAGTACTCGTTGAATCGGTCATGTGTATCAGTGGAATATTCATTGCGTACAGCGGGTGGGTTCATGAAACTAGCTGTTTTGTTTTCTTGACGAATACTACATCTAGAAGGAACTGTGTACACTGTTTTTGTAATGGAATTGGATACGCTTTCAAGATTACTATTTCTTGATGATGACATTATAGAAACTGTACTCGTAGTACTCAAACAAGTTGATTGTTTTGTACATGTGACTACTGGAATTGCACTACGCCTCCTATAAAAGGGTAAGTCATCATGTGCATCAAATAAACCAAAAGTAAAGTTTTATCAGTTATTGCTGTGCAGAAAGGTGTGTAACAACTCGCCATGTTAGTCTCCTAAACGGAACACTCGAACACTCTTAACGGCACCACTTTTGTAACAGGCTCGAAACCCACAACGACCAAAGATACAGGTCTACACACACCAATACATGTACTTGCAAATATAAACAGAAGCTAGTGTGCATAGACTCATACCCTAGCCATTACAGATGGTCAAGTCTATTTTATATACCCTGGTTCTATGTAAGAATGTCCGCAAAGAAGCTAAATAAGTGAGACTAGTGCAAAGCGCAATGATTTATTATGATATATTTACATAATGATAATATTTACAATTCCCGGAACAACCTTAATACATTGTTATATCGTAACTAATACCGACCTTTAAGAAGGTGGTTAAAGCTCAGTTCGAAGTGAACCTTAGCTAAGCCGGGCGAAAGTGAGCGAACACGCCTTTAAATACCAAATCTAAAATGTAGTTGACCAATGACATTGATTGTTATATCTGTTGAAGGGATTTAAATGCCTGTGTATTAGTTACTTGGAAAATGAAAGTAGATGCGAAAGTTCGATTTCATTACAGTTCATTACTTGATTACTTGAATTACCTGATTTTCGTTTTTAAGTTTTGGAGAGACGTTTTCTTGTAAAAGTTGTAGGAAAATTATATCAAATTATTTTGCGACAATTTATTAATGTTGGGTATCGAGTTGTCTTGTTACGAGTTGTCTCGGTGATATAGTTAGTCGGAACTTCTCGTGTCTTTACTATTATCCCGAAGAAAAATACGGAGTGTTCCGATTCCTTTTCAATCCGGAAGTAAACAAAGTGGTTTATGACTTTATGTACGTAAATTATCGATGAGTAAATGGGTAAATTGACGTAGTTTCCCCACAATTTATTTGTAAGTATTCATTAATGGTTTTTATTTATGGTAAGACATCAGAGAAGACAATTTTGAAATCTGATCCTAGATTATCTGAGCATAAGTTGCCATAACTGATAACGACAAATGATAAAAATGCCCATCATCATCAGCTTTGTCGGACTCTGCCAATGGGAATCTGAGTCTGACCCCGTCCTAATCCTAGATCATAGGTGTGCCTCAATAGACCTGTAACAGACAGTGTGAAAAAGTGTGGACGGAACCGTGAATTGAATCCAAAACCTTCCCCTATCAAGGCAGATGCTCAAAACATTGATCTACATGTATCCGGGCCAATACCCGTCAGTCGTACTTTTCCCCTGCCAGAGGTCTGAAACCGAACACATAACAACCCTAAAAACGGAACCCTGACAGTCCACAAACTAACATGCAACACATGAGGATCTGGCCACGACGCCAAATCTGTAACAGGCAGGGTGAAATATTGTGGCTAGACACGGGAATCAAACCCAGAACCTTCCGCTATTAAAGTGGATGCTCTAACCATTGAGCTATCCAGGCCCATACCCATCTGTCACAGACCATTTGAAGTTAACTTGCAGACCTAATGTTTTGGTGGACGGAAGTATATCAAAAACATATGAATGCCAGTTCATTATTCTTGAGGTTGGACTGGTCACATGACCTAATTTGTTACATATTTATTGGGGGATAAACCTTGGGATTTATCATCTCTTTCAACGAAGAATCCGATATTTTGAAATCTCATTATTGCAAACTGCGGTCATATTAAATTCGTAAAACACTGTAAAAGGATAGAGAGTCCATCGTCATGAGATTCCTCAATGAATTTCAGCAGTTTTTAAAACTCATTTAGCTCTTGGGCTCAAAATGTAATTCAGCAAAGTTGCATTACAGTCTATGATGAACACCGAGTGTATCCCCCAGGTCATCCTTGGAATTTTTCGGGGATTGTCTTCATTTAGATCTTAGTGTGATGTCGCGACGACTTCAAGAATACAAGAAAAGTTGTTACTAATGGGTCTCCACGAATACTTCCGCCCACCGAAACATTAGATCCATAGGTTAACCTGAAAAGGTCTATAATAATAAGGCATCTGTAGTATTTTGTAGAAAGGTTCATTTTAAGGCTTAAGCCATACATGTAAGTGTCTGTACATTAACCAGTTTGGGGGCAACTTTTCTTCCAGTGTGTCTATGGACAGGGAAATCCATAAAAATAACTGGGTAAGATATCCTTATCTTTATGGGGTAGGGTAAGTAAGATAACATTTTCACGTGAAGTGGAAATGATGTAACAACTTTTTACTGCAGCACCATTTCATCTTTTTGTAAACAAACATGGCTGAAGGTATTGAGTGCATTGCAGAGTTGGTGACCTAGATGGTTTTAAAAGGAAAATTCCACTCTTGAATTTAAATCACATGGGCTGTGTGTTGAAAATATCAAGCAACCTACCTTCCTCCCTGATGTATTCTCATAATTAAGAACAAAACTTCTCCATAAATGCACATACAAACAATCCAATGCATTCAATTTTTCACAGAGCTGAGCTTCTATCGACAGATGCACCTTTCATATCAATACAGTATGTATGTCATTTTGTTTTAAATAATTAATCTTACACATGTACATCATACTACATGTACACTTGAACTGCAGTGTTCAAAGTTGACTCACAATTAGATCACTCGTATCGATGTGACATCAGCACTTGATGACATCAAACGATCAGTTATAGAAAGAACATGATAAATGAATTGAATGTATATTGTTTAAGGTTTGAACATAGAACTAATTTTGAATTCATTCAGGTAATTGTTCAATTCTTCACTTATCTTTAAAAAAATTTTTTTCCGCTTTTGGTGTTTTTTACCAATGCAGCAAAGGGAATGTAAGGTTGTTAGGAAACAAAACTAAAATCAAGATTTGGTCTCCCCCCCCCCCCCCACACACACACACACACACATTTTGAAATGCCTTCCATGGCCCTAGATAAACATACAAATTGATTATAAACTAAAAATACTCTTTATTTTGTTTTTTTGAATCAACATTATCAATAAACATTTGAAATTACATCTTACGCTGTAATTGTTTTGATAACCCTGCTATGAAATGGCTTGCTCATTCTGTGATTCCGTCCCTTACCCGTTACATATTTTCCACACAATGATAAATCAAACCAACCTTAGATATGTTGCTAGGTATCAAGAAAGAAAGATTAAGCCTAAAGGTTATGAGGTTAGTTGGTCAAAAGTTAAGGTCAGAGCACCTGAACTTAGTTTGAAAAGATAGGAAAATAAGGATTTCTGGATGATTACATGTTTTTATTATATTTATTCATTGCATAAAAATCATCAAGAGAGGAAGAAGTACATTGATTTTAAAGGTGAACTGGTCAAATCACAGCTCCTGAACTTAGAAAAATTAGTGAATTTTAGTGTTTCCTGGTGTTATTACCAGTAAAAGTATTTTTATCTAAAAAAAAAATTGAATTTATAAGAGTTGTGACTCTTTGCACTTATTTGGCAAGGATAGCTTTTCTACCTTGAAAAAAGAGTAACATATGCTTTACAGACATGATTTGATTATTTCCTGTCTTTCAAAGTCAAAGAGAAATGTGTTGTCTTTACAGTAGTAAAAATTGTCTTGACTAAAACTGTATTATACTAGGTAAAAAAAATTTAATGCCCTGTACAAAGCATTTAATTTTACTCTGTAATAGAGTAAGCTCATTAAAGCAACATCTAAACAATAAAAAGAAAGTACAGGTTTTCCAAAGATTTCAACTATATACTGTACTGTCCCCATAATTACCGGTATTCACTTCTTTCAAGAATCAATACTCGGTGAAAATTATCCCAACATAAATATTGGGTAAATGCATAAACAAGATAATTATGTTTGTGCATTATTGTATACTTACTTGTACAAAAATCATCACATATTTTTGTGTATATCTTATTGAATTTGGTTTATATTTTCAGATGAAAACTGTGTGTTTCCCCAGATCAAAGCCGATTGTTTAATTAATAGTAAAGCCATCAAACAAGAATAAAAGCTATAAAACAGTCAGCAAGTGCATGAGTTTGAAAGGACATCATACCGTATATGCTCATGTACATTATTTATTGTAAAGCTAATGAATAGGAAGTTAAACATGTCGAAAGTAACCTCTCACATCTTGCTGTTATTGGGGACTTTACTTGGATTTGCTTCATGTCAAGGTATGCATGCTTGTTGAGTACATAACTTTAGTATGTAAGTTTCTATGTATTGTAATCAGTACATGATATATATTTTTGTTAATTTAAGCTAACTACATACCAGAGGGTGATCTATTCCTATTCATTCCCATCTAATTCTTTTTACACCAAAACAAAGTTTTGGTGGGCATATAGGAATCACCCTGTCTGTCCATCCATCTGTCTGTCTGTGTCTTGTCCCAATCATAACTTCTTCCTTTTTCTTTGGAAGGAGATAATATTGTACACAATTGTTGTCCATTACCCAAGGGTGTGTTATGACCTTGAACCAAGACAGCATTGTTCATCTGGATGGTTTATCTATACCTAGATCTTCTTCCTCAATTACAAAGTGTGCTCAAAAGTGGAGTGTTATACTTCATGATAGTGCCATTATAACTAGCTTGTTTGTAAAATAAGCACTGTCCACCAATGGCAGGAAGAGACAGATTTATAAAACCAGAAGGCATCAGCATTTCACGTTGCAAGTTTTTGTTCTTCAACTGCCTCTATTCAGAGCTTGATGAGCATATGTAATGTGCGAGTAGGTTGACCGTCTGTACAGCAGGAATTATTAAATCAGCTTCAACCTAGGCCCATGATACACTCCAGTCCCGACCATTCCTGATCAAGAGACAACCAATCCAAGCTGTTTTTACAGACCTTCAAACTGCACTCTCATCTTTCAGAGAATGTGCATAGAGCAGGAATCTTTCCATTCTGTTTCTTAAAGATTAAAAATTGTTTTTCCCTGTTCTTTACAACCTATCAGGTTGAGCCTGATCCATTCCAGCTGTATGTCAGACCAACCTGTACATGATCAAGGTCAAGCCATAGATTTATTATATTTTCAAGAGAAGGAATCTTTTTGTTGATGGGTCGGCTTTCATGTGAGAAGGGGGCATTATAGTTAGGTTTAGACTTTTCAGTAGCAGCATGCACTGTAGATTCTGTTCAGAAAAATCTGACCAAATACCCCAAATCTGAAAGCGGTTTGGATGATGTTCAATCTGATTAAAACCATATCTTTATTCTGCTTCTCTATTTGTCCCATTGCGGATAAAGATCTGGTGAAACCCCGTAAGAGGTCGTGTTCTGGTGAACTCTGATAACGCTACAGTCACCGAAATTGTTATTTCCCATAGCCAATCAATGACTCGGCTAGGCGCGTGATAGTGATGCAATATGTAACAAACACTGTTCAAAGACTACCTTGTAGGTCACATACGCTGGGGATGTTAATTTCATTCCTAGGAATTTGTAGTCAATCCACTGATTGGTTGAAAATCAGAGTTCACCAGAACATGACCCCTTACGGAGTTTCGCCAGATCTTTATCCACATTGGGACAAATAGAGAAGCGGAATAAAGATGTGGTTTTAACCAGATTGGGATCATTTTTCACCCAAACCTTCCAAGTAACTCTCAGATGTGGTGTATTTTGACAGGCCCTTGAGTGATAGAGCCTCCTACACTTAAGTGAATATTTGATCATTTTTACCAACAGAAGAAAAATTAATTTTGAGGGTTTTGATTTAATAAA
Organism: Pteria penguin; assembly: GCA_035048485.1. Lineage (NCBI taxonomy): Eukaryota > Metazoa > Mollusca > Bivalvia > Pterioida > Pteriidae > Pteria > Pteria penguin. Next base: position 19,525,530 of record CM068588.1, on the reverse strand, counting down.
TATTATTTTTATCTTTTACATAAACATCTCATTTCTGAATACCTTTGTATCATTTCTGTTCAGAAATGTTATAGCTCAAGCGATACATTTAGCATGCTTGTCTTGAGATTTAGAGGTCCAAAACCTGATCTATGTCTCAACAGCCCCTTGTCTTTTGCATAAGACAGTAAAATCTTAGAATACCTGTTATTATAGACATGATTTAAAATTCACACTGTTTGTGTGTGTCATTAATAACGTCAAGATTGTAATTTCTATGCAATGCATCAGACAGATGTCATCAACTTATAGTCATTGCATTATGTAATACATTTAACTAACCAATATATTCTGTTTACAAATATTTCTGATGTACGTCAGTCTCTCATTTCCTTCGTAATCATAATTATTATTTACACTTATGTTTATACCTTCTGCAAACAAAGTTTTTTTAATCAGTTTACAGATTTTGAGGATGTATATTAGTTTTATGTTTCTATGGCGATCGTGATTATTATCTACACTTATGTTTTATTTCTGTTGACAGATTTTGAAGATGTATATAGTACTACTATGTCCATGGTCACCATTATAGGAATTATTGTTGGAGTGATCATTTTCATAATCATTGCAATAAGTGTCATCGTTATCTGCTGTTGTTGCAGTAAGTATTGTAGTATATTTGTCAGATAGCTTTTTTTTTTGTTTTTGGTGGTGAAATTTTTATGGGGGGAACAAAACTTCCAAAATGTCCAGTCCTCCTTACAAATGACAAAGATGATAAAGAAAATTTCCTAACTCTTAAAGCAAAATCATTCTTTTTATCCTAGAATCCTTCTATCCATTAGGAACATGCATTTGTTGGATTTTGCTGAATTGCCCAGTAAAATTTAAGAATTCCAGAAATCTGAAATAATCAAATTTCTTTGTCCATTGCACAAGTCGATTGGTCTTAAAAATTGTCACATGTTATCAGTTATAAAATCTTCCCTAAACATGTTTTCTATATATCTTTTGTTCAAGAGTTGTGAATTCCAAACTAATTTTCCAATCTAAATATGCTATTCTAAATACCAGACCCTCTCAATGGCTTGATACCTCACAGTTGACTATGTAACCTGTTGACAGTGCATTACAATGTAGCAGTGGAAAATTAATAAAAATAGAAGTTTGACAATCATATGTATGGAAAGCTTTTTAATATGAAAAATAAAAGTTCAACAATATTTCCATGGTTGTATCTTCAGTGACATGATATAAAATGATATCAATTAATCTTTAGGTTTCTGTATCAATTTAATATGATGCACCCAGTGAATTTATTCCAACTTGAAATTTTAATTGCAAACTGCACCATGAAGTCATATAAAGGACATTGGTCAATATATTTGATACCATCTAACTGATAACTTTTAATCTTTTCCAAACACTGAACAATTATTAAAAGCTAAAAAGCAATAAAATAAATTGTAACTTCCCTTCCCATTGTAATAAACAATTTCACTAAAGTGGTCATTTTTGAATACTTTTTGAAAGTTGGATCTCCCCTCCTTTTCCTTGCCACAGTTTACCACCAAGGCCTGGACTTTCCTTTTGAAAATGTCTGATCTGCTTCTGAATGTGGTAGATGAAATACAAATGTATAGGCAGATTAAGAAATTTTTGAAAGGAGGGTTGCAGTTTCTCATGACTAATATGTTTTGCACTATTTGGTCTGGATAAGGTGAGTTGCAGCCGTAAAAATGGTAGAAAATGACCTTTATTAGGTAAAATCTTCTAACCAAAGGAGGGGTTGCAGGGGTTGCAGTCCCCCTCCCCTTTAAATCTGAAATGTAATTCCTAGGATTTTGGTTTCTAGTGGGCAAAGCTCTATGTGAAAATTTTCACATTTGTATTCTCTTAACTTCTGAAAAGTCAAATTTTAATCTCAGGTAGTACTACATCAAAATTAGTGGGAATATTTTCCAGAATATACATTAACATTAAATGGCAGATTAAATCTGATACAGGTAATATTCCTAAAGGTGGGATAAAACATGTCAAATTCTTGGTGATTCACAAATGTATAACATTAGATTGCAGCTGCAATGTTTATTATACCCCTAGGAAACAAACTTTGTGGGGGTATATAGGAATCATCCTGTCTGTCTATCTGTGTCTGTCTGTCTGTCCACCAAACCTTGTCCGGGCCATATCTTCTCACCCTGTGCACAGATTTCAATAATATTTCACAGAATTGTTGCGTAGGATCCAAGGGTGTGTCATGACCTTGAATCAAGGTCATAGGTCACAGCTCAAAGGTCAAGGTCATAATAGACACTGTAAATAAGAATTTGTCCGGGCAGTAACTTCTCACCCTGTTCACGGATTTCAATAATATTTCACAGAATTGTTCCTTAGGATCAAAGGGTGTGTTATGACCTTGAACCAAGGTCAAAGATCAAGGTCATGATAGACACAATAAGTAAAACCTTGTCCGGGCCATAACTACTTTCTCTGTGCACGGATTTCAATGATATTTCACAGAATTGTTTCTTAGGATCCAAGGATGTGTCATGACCTTTAACCAAGGTCAAAGGTCAAATTCACAATAGACACAATTGGTATAACATTGTCCAGGCCATAATTCTTTCACCTGTGCACAGATTTCAATAATATTTCATAGAATTGTTGCTTAGGACCCAAGGGTGTGTCATGAACTTGAACCAAGGTCAAAGGTCAAGGTCATAATAGACACTGTAAGTAAAAATTTGTCCAGGCCATAACTTCTCACCCTGTGCACGGATTTCAATAATATTTCACAGAACTGTTACTTAGGATCCAAGGGTGTGTCATGATCTTTAACCAAGGTCATAGGTCAAAGGTCAAGGTCACAATAGAAACAATTGGTATAACCTTGTCCAGGCCATAACTTTTTCCCCTGTGCACAGATTTCAATAATATTTCACAGAATTGTTGCTTAGGATCCAAGAGTGTGTCATGACCTTAAACCAAGGTCATAGGTCAAAGGTCAAGGTCACAATAGACACATTGGGTAAAACTTTGTTATACATGCTCTATGGATGCCTCATGGGTTGTCATAAAGGGATGAATTAATGTATGTCTCCACTTTGTTGCTGTGGGGGGTTTTGTCACATTAGGACAGCTCAAGTTTAAACTTTTTGAGCCACAAACCCGAAGTTTTAGTAGGCCTGAGCAACATTTAGCTCTATGGATTGCAGACCAGAAGGCTTACCGGTAAAAGATATGCCAAAACTTTTCCTCTACCATATATCCATTTGTCACCTGATTTAATTTCTACTTCTACTGAATAGAAATTCCTTTTGATATTTGAATTTTTTTTATCTTGACTTGGCGGCAGGACCTGTCCAAAAATAATCAAATTAACCGTCATGGGAGCTTTCCTGAAATTCTTGTTATATCTTGTTTTCTTGAATGGTATAGTCTATAGAACCTTGATTGTACATACAACCTGTGGTTGGTGGTAAATGAAAATTGGCCCAGTTGATATTGAGACTGCCCACCATGGTAACCATTAAAAAATACTGTTAATGCTTCTCCTCATGATTGATAAATCTATTGATACTGGATATTTGTTGGATGATAGTTTATGACCTGTAGTTGGTCAGTTCCTTAAATAAATACTCAAGTCATTTCTTCAATAATTAAATAAAAGTGTCTTTTTTGTTTTTCAGTGAGACAGTCCCGAACCAGAGGTCATGTATACAGGCAGCCAAATGCCCCTGTTACTGTAGTCACAACAAACACAAGATCTGTGCCACAACAACAACCCATGAATTATCCTCCTGCACAACAACATTATCAGGCCTATCCTACCTACCCCCAAAGTGGAATGGTTCAACAAAGTGGTATAGTCCAACAAAGTCATAATGTTGCATATACTGGCTATCCTCAACAAGTAGATAAAGCTGAACCTTCAGGTATGTTATTTTAGTACATGTAATTGAAATATATCTGGAATAAAATTCTTATTTCTTTAATCCTTTTGAACCACTATCATTACGATGTATTGTTTTTGTTAATCAGTTGTCCTTATTGTGCTTTTCACAATTTCTTCTGATAAACCAATTTTACATTTCAATCTTATATATGTGATCTTTAACAGAAGTAGATACAATTTTGTTCAAATAGTAGTTAATGCCCTTGGAAATGTTGGCAAAAATGAGGTAAATTGTTAAACCATAAAGAAATAATTTTCTAAAGAATCGTAACCTACAGTCTATTCTGTATGCATTGTTATCCAACAGTGAGTTTGTTTTTATTAAAATTTTGTTAGATATGGACTGTTGTCTAATGTTCATTTTATCCCATGTATAAGGGAGGGGATGTTTTTAAAGTCTTTCAGAAGTTGCAAAATGGAAGACTGATGTCTCTTGAATTTAAAATAGAAAGAAAACACATTAAATCTGTATATAAAAGTTGAAAATATATTTGTATTTTCCAATACAGCACCACCTCCTGAAGCTCTAGCTTATCCACCAAGTGGGGCTTACCCACCAGATCAAGGCTTTTCTCAAGGTCAAGGTTACCCTCCAACAGGACCAGAGAAACCTCCTCCTTATCCTGGGTGTTAAGTTTCAAGGCATTTAAAGATCATACTGATTTACCTGAAATTTAATACAAATGATTAGATCTGAAGATTTTATGGAAGTTGAAATTTATTCTGACAGCTGTATTTTTGCTTTTGATTCAGTGATATATCTGTACATGTTATGGTATTTAACTTTTGGAATAATCATGTATATAATGTTTAATAACCTGCCTGTAAAAGGAGGTCAGAAAGAAATTGTACAGACCTGATATACTTGTTCATAGTTGCCATATAGAAAATTCCCAGCTTTCTTTGATGTAAATATGCAGTGTGTTTATTTTTTTGTATGTGAATATACATGTATATATGAATATATATATTTATATGTATATTTATATAAGCATGAAGACATGTAAGACTTTTTCTATGTAAAATGCAGTTGGAGGCATGTAACTATGTTTTATTAGTGCTGTTCCCACTGCTTTGGCTTCAGCAAAAGGATCCACCACATTTGACTGAATATAACAATATATTTCTCATACGAAGAGTATTGAAGAGACTGAGAGTAATTTTGTACTGTGTTCAACATTTTGGCATGGCTTTGTCACACACACTACAAATATAGCTATGAAAGCCCCCTTACAGAACAATTTCATATGTCAAAATGATACTAAATTTATCAATATTTATTTTTTCAAAACAATTGGTGTTACGCGATTATAACTGTAATCACTTACCTGTTACTTCATTTTCCTCGATGCAAATGTTCTGAGCAAAGAAGTCAGCGATATACATACCTGTCAGATACAAGTGCTGCTAAATGTCACATGACATTCACATAATACAAGATCTCACAATGTCGGTCAATAATAATGATTAACAGTCATGGCAACTGTAAGGTAGCAAATTTATAAAGGAGGTCAGTTTTATATACCATGAAAAAAAGACCTTGTGAGGCTTACGAAACAAACCAGATTCCATGAGAAAGTCTCCCAGTGTGTTATATGACAACTGTGCATATGTTATACATTTTTCCACTGACAGTTGTAGATTTTGATAATAATGATTATTAGAGTTTTATATTTTTTGTTTATTTTCATGTTCAAAAGGATAAAACATTATATGTATTTGATCATAGAGGAATACATAGCATTGCTTTTTCATAAAAACTCTTCAAGATTTCAGTTCACGAGTGTGAGTTATTGATATACACAAGTAAAATTTTCAGATTATGTAGACATGAATTGGATCATTTTCTGTAGATTGTTGTTCTTAAGTTATGTCAAAAGAGATTGATTGAATACTTAAAAAATTAAGTAAAGTATGAATCATGTTACGAATGATTTACAACATTAGTTTACTTGATATCTGTATGCATTTTATATTATTCACCAATATTTAGATGATATACATGTACACTGAATAATAGTTTGCCTGTTTTATTCTTGGGATTACTGACTTTTTTTATTGTTTATGTATGTATTTACATTTATGCTTATGTTTTACGCAAAACATTAAGGAGCTCGAAATTTTAGTTATAAGACTGTCTTTCATATATGATAAATTTATCTATATGCAGTTGTCTTTCTTGATGCTATGTATTCTGTTGTATAGTTATAATCAAATTTTACAATCTGTCACTATGAGCAATCTGATTAAAACCATATCTTTATTCCGCTTCTCTATTTGTCCCAAAGATATGGTTTTAATCAGATTGTCACTATGAGCAGATAATCACTGATTTTGGTTTTCAAAGAATAAGAATTGTATTACTTTACATTATGCACAGTGTTATGGTTTGATTTAGATCGCGGCTAACCAGGCACTTTGATGCAGTTGTATTTATATAAAGTATTTTGTAAAGTGCATGATTTATGTGTTTATGTTATTTGAAAATGCATCATTTAGACGCAAAAAAAAAATATTCCCAAAATATTCAAATAGGAATTATTTGTCCTTGAGATCATGTTGTTTGTTAGTTCTTTTATTTTTTTTTTCATAAATGACATGATCTTTGTATAAAAGTATTTAGAATGTTTTAGTAATTGTAATTGTCTTTTTGTATTATGAAAACAAATGTATATAATATGAAAAGGAAATGATAAAAAAAAAACTTATTAAGCATTTATTACATGATACATTAATTAAATGCAATTTTCAATCAAAAATTAAAAGGTTTTCAAATGAAAAGTATATAGCATGTTTTTCATTAACTGCGGGGTTGATGTATTTGAGAAAAAATAGAAACGTTTCACGCAAATTTTTTGACGTCGTAATAAAATATTGATTGTGTCTTACATCATGTTGCAGGAACAATGATAATTTTATCTCCCCAAAATATCCATCCTGCAGTTAACATGAAAGGGTCAATTCTAAATGTCATGTACAAGTTGGTGGAAAGAAAGCAATAGATTGAGCTGTATCAGTTTCTACTTATATGATGATATTGCGGTTTTTTTTGCGTTAAACACAGTTATTTCCCATTTGGGACGGTATCTGTAAAACAATTATGACATCATGAATTTCCAGTTGAAACGTCATTTGTGGACCATCATTTCCCTGAGAGACAGGTTTCCATGGAATTTGATGATGTAACAATTAATTTATATCAGATACTGTCCCAGATGGGAAGTAACTTTGTGACATGAAAAGACCAGATATGTTTGTAATGATAACTTTAATAGATTGTCAAACCGGTATAAAACATATTGAAGTAGTAGGAAATACAAGTCTATCTTGTATATAAAATTAATAGAAATGGAATATGTGAAATACAGATGGTTGCTTTATACAGGTGACTGTTATGAAAAGTTTGACTTTGCATTTCTGCCACATTTCATGTTAAAGATATGTATAATGTTGTTATAAATATCATTTGTAAATTTAAGAATCAGGTTATAGCATCAGTCAGTTTCATACAAAATGTCTATAAAAAGTGACTTGAAGCTACATCCTTAAAGCATTGTTATGAAAAATACTCAAATTATATATATATACCTATGAGCGACTTGTACTTTTACATTATTGTTTCTTTTTGTAATTTTTGTGTTACATTTATATATTTCTGTCTGTTTATGTCTGTGACTAAAAAAGAAAAATCCAAAACCTTAAACATTGTTCATAACTGAACAGTGAACATTAAAAACAAAAGGATTTGATATTTAATATCTGCATTCCTTATGACAATACCTTTTTCTTAACGCAAAAACCTTTTACCTTGTGATCGTGGCTGTATATCTGTCCATTTGTCTGTCTATGATAAAAATCTTCAATATTTTACACATAACTTCTGGACAGTACAAGTCTGGGCTTAGATAATCAATATCTGTATTTCTTGTGACAATATCTTTTCCTTGGCGGACACAAAATTTTCTTTATTTTGTTGCTTAGGCTGTGACCTTTATTCTTCTTTTCAAAAATCTCTGGCATTGGTCATTAATTGTGAACAGTAAGAAATTTCATTTGAGTATGTTAGTGTTTCACAAGACATTTTGTTTATTTTTTATCTTAATTTCGGTGAGGTTCAATTTCAAGAGTATTGTCAAGGGAAAATTGTCATCTAACTAAATTTCTCCCCAAGACTAGACTAAGTAACAGTGAATTGTATTTTAAATAAAAATGATTGTCAAGGAACATTTTGCATTACTGGAAGGATTATAAAACAATGTTTCTATTAGGGACATAACGATATAGTGTAATACGATATATCATGATACAGAGGCCATGATACAATACATGATTCAGGAAGTAGCCCAAACGATATGGCAGCGATACTGAAATACCTTTCTTTATTAAGTATTTGTAATAATTTATATGTTATATGTAAATATTTCAAACAGAATTAATTATACAAAAACAAATGCCTATAAATAGAAAAAAATATGTATTATGTTTTGATGTCTATTTATATTTCATTTCTAATTTAAGTTGTCCTATTCTTGAAATATATTTTGGATACCTCAGAAAAATATAATACAATAAATCATACATCTGATTTCTTGGTTAAACAAGTGTTTCGTGATACGTATCGTATAGTTGTTCAAGTATCTCGATAATTATCTTATTGTTGTTCAAGTATCGTGATACGTATCGTATCATTGTTCAAGTATTGTGATACATATCATATTGTTGTTCAAATATTGTGATATGTATCATATAATTCCTCAAGTATCATGATACATATCATATAGTTGGTCAAGTAATGTAATATGTATTGTATCATTGTTAAAGTATCGTGATACATATCATATTGTTGTTCAAATATTGTGATATGTATCATATAGTTGTTCAAGTATTGTGATACATATTATATAGTTGGTCAAGTAATGTAACATGTATCGTATCATTGTTCAAGTATTGTGATACATATCGTATCATGAGAAGCTGTATCGTTACATCTCTAGTTTCTACAATACCATGTATTATCAGGTGACACCTTCCCTCATAGTATAGTATAGCATTTATACAGCTGATTTGTTTCTTATTCATCATGTGGGCTATAAGCCCATTGTGTGCTATTGGTAATTCAACAGTAGTCGTATTGTGTATAGTTTTTATTTCCAGTTATGTATCTGCCTGTCGAGTTCATGAAGTATATTGATATTGTTTTAGCTCACCTGAGCTGAATGCATAACGCACCGTCCGTCTAGTCTAAACCTTTAACATTTAAACTTTTTATCCGGAACCATTGATTTTGATGAAACATGGTAGGGATGAAGTCCTTAAGGTCCATTACAAGTGTTGTTGTTTTTGGCCAGTTTTAGCTCGCTGGGATGAATGTCCTGAGAGCTGTTATCATATCCTCGGCGTCGTAATCGTCACTGTTGTTGTTGTCGTCGTCGTCCGTAGGCAAAAAACGTTAATCTGGATCATAACTTTAGAACCATTAGAGACGGGCTTCAATATGAAATACAACATTTCACATGTGTATTCGTTGTGCCAAGACCTTTCATTTGGGTACCAAAATATTTTACCTTGTGACTTTGACCTTGAAGTTTTACATTCTTTTAAGATACTTTAACCTTGGTCGTAACTTATGAAAAGTAAGAGAGAGGGGGTTAAATATTTCATGTTTTTGCTATGCCGGCGAGCTCTGTGGTCTTCTGACAAGTCTTGTTAAATATTTTGCGGTACTTAGTCATATAGGAAAAAAATGGGAAAAATCTTTTCCACACAATTTTATGTCCTTGTTTTGATTTATTAAATATAGAGAAACATGTGTACAGTTATATGTCAGTTGTCAAAAACACGATAAGACAGAGAATATATGTAATGAATTTTTTTCAATCATCTATTGATTTATGAATGAGCAAATTGGCTCAGGTGAGTAATATAGACCCATTTGGGTCTCTTGTTTTTTTTTTTTCTTATATTATTGTAAAGTTATACAAATAGAATACAATTTTTTAAAAGTATTTTTGACATCTAAATAAAAGACAATCTTACAAGCACGATTTCTACAGTATTTTTATGAATAATGAGATGTATAAGTATTTCTTTCTTATTAGGTCTAATAAAATGTTTATCTATTACCTGTTGATGTCTTTTCTTTACATTTGAAATCATTTTATATAAACTTCTTTCAACAAAAGAAGCATATTTCATCTTTCACGAAAACCTAGATACCTAGAAAATTTATTTTCGTCGATCTGCATGTATGTCGGTCATATTTCAATCAAAGATTTTATGTTATCTACTTGGTCCTATTAGGATAGTCATTTTAAAAACTAAAAAAAAATATTCCTTTGTATTTTGAGAAATACTTGAATAGTCTTACCAATGCTGTCGGTTCTAAAGGAAATTTCACCTTTCAAACCTGTCGGTGGTGCTCAGTCATTAAGACGCTTGGCTTGTGAGCGAAAGTTCCAGGGCTGGAGTGCCAGCGGTGACTCTTCGATGTCCCGTGTTTCGAAGAGATAGTAAAAACCGAGGTCACGTTTTCAGGTTCGTGTGATTCACCACGAAGATGATAACATCATGTGAATGAAATGATCTTGGTGTGACGTAAAGCAAGAATTAATCGAACACTTTACCGATTTCAGCTCACTTAAGGCAAAGGGGTCAAGATATTGGTTACCAATCTTGGCTTGCATCAACGAACATTAGTGACAAAATAAATTAAGATAAAAATATAACGTTTGATGACATACGCTTCGACTACAAATACGATTCAAATATTTCATACTAAAGCATCACTAACAAAGGATCTCTCTCTCTCTCTCTCTCTCTCTCTCTCTCTCTGAAAAACACGTGTATGAAATATTTGTTTTTTGTTTTACGCCACGAAATTATTCATTGATAAAGTGATGGCATCTACCTGATGCAATGCACAGAAATTTAGACGTACACAACAGACCCACTTGAAGGAGCGAAGGATCCTTTTCGCACCAACTTTTATCGTGACAACTGGATGTTTATACAGACGAGCTGCTGTAGGGTCTCGAATCCGGAGCTCCAGGGAATTACGTCAGAAATTCATATAGATTTGTCAATGTGTAAATTTTTCAAGTAAGTTGACTTTCTTGTGAGTCATATCGACCTGTTAGATATTTTGTTAACTTCTCAGGTATCATGTCCACTCCGCATACCAGAAAATCATATTGACTTCACAGATTTTATGTCGACTTATAAAATGTATCGACTTGTCAGACAATCTAATATAGGTCGATTTGTCAGAAAAATTATCGACACATTATTTGACACGTGAGTGGCAGAAATGTGCCATCATAATTTATCTATGTATGAAAACGGGTATGTTTAGGGAGCAACCATTTGATTTTTATGGGGGGAGGGGGGACAGGAAGACTTTGCAAAATAAAAAGCTCAAATTTGAGGGAAAAAATAATCCTGCCTGAAGGGCCGGCAAAAAAATAACAATCAATCAATAAAAAAAAATAATCCGGCTCTGAAATTTGGCCAAAAAAATTTCAGGCCGGTGAAAGTCTTCCTGCCCCCCCCCCCCCCCCCCCCCCGCTAAAAAAAATCAAATGGTTGCTCCCTTACTGCGTATATTTTCTCTGTGTATGTTGTTTATGCAACTCGTCGTCAAAATAAAATACAGAAAGAATTTTGCAATTACAGAATATTTGTTTGCTACGAACACATTCTAAAGCCTTATCTATTCTATCATTGCTCACGCTCATTTAACTTTCATCTGTGCGATGAGCCATTGATAATAACGTCTACCATGTAGATGGGAACTGCTTTCTGTCAACTTTTTTTAACAGGTAATGGGAAAATATTAAGTATGCATCAAACAGTTTCTCTGTTATCAAGTTTTCTATTCAGTACCGTTGTGTGTGAATGTTAAGGTTCGTACGTGACCTGAATTCAAAAGATTAATTTAACGTTACCCAGTTAAATATGCTGTGTACTTTATGACCGATTATATAATTGTGTGAAAGTCACTTCAGACGCAGTATCAGCCCTGTATACATGCGCGGACCCAGAGAAGTGGACCGGAGGTCTGGTCCCACCCAAAGATTCGGAGAAATTTACGTTTCTTGTTATTTTTCGATGTAATATAAGTAATTTTACATACAAAACATGAATGAACCCCTCCCGGTAGAGTCATTAACGGTGGAACCCCCCCTTTTCTCGACAAAATTTCTGGATCTGCGCCTGTAGATCCTCCCGAGCCAGCTAGCTCAGTAAACAAGGTGCTCGGTTCGTGACCGAGGTAATCCGCGTTCAAATCCCACCGATGGTTTGTTGTAATGTCTTTCGTATGAGACAGTAAACTCTAAGGCACAATGTCACGGTGGACGTAAAATTAGGCATTGCTTCAAATGGACCCTTGTCTGAAACGATTCTGCAGTCTGACTCTCTGCTTGTATTGAATCTTTTCATTAAAAAGTTATTTCCCATTTTCGACGGTATCTAACGTCATCATCAATTTCTTATGAAAACATCATTTACAGACTATGATTTCCCTAAGTTTTAAATTGGTTGCCATAGACTTTGATGACGTCATAATTGTTTACGTCAGATATAGTCTGATTAAAACCATATCTTTATTCCGCTTCTCTTTTTGTCCCATTGCGGATAAAGATATGGCGAAACCCCGTAAGGGGTCATGTTCTGGTGAACTCTGATTTTCAGCCAATCAGTGGATCGGCTACAAATTCTTAGGATTGAAATTAACAACCCCATCGTACGTGACCTTCAAAGTAGTTTTTGAACGGTGTTTGTTACGTATTGCATCACTTGCACATGCCAAGCCGAGTCATTGATTGGCTATGGGAAATGACGGTTTCGGTGACTGAAACGTCATCAGAGTTCACAAGAACATGACCCCTTACAGGGCTTCGCCAAATCTTTATATGCAATGGGACAAATAGAGAAGCGGAATAAAGATATGGTTTTAATCAGATTGATTTGCCTGTTTATTGTTTATTCCCGGGTTGCGCCACTATGTTTAAGAGGTTGGTAGCCTCCTGCTTCCATGTCGCGATATAACTGAAATATTGTTGAAAGCGACGTAAAACACCAATCAACCAACCAACCAACCTGTTTATTGTTTTACGTCTGACATTAGACTTATTTTACGATATAGTGATGGCATCTATCTGATGATGCACACAAATTTACACCTAGGCAACGGACCCACCCGAGGCACATGTAATGAGAGGTCCATTTTGCACAAACGTCCACCGAGACATCTGGACTTGGGTGCATTCTGTACTGTCTCATCCGAAAAATAGAAAGCTGACCGGTAGCAACTGCTGTTGTGTTTCGAAACCGGAGGTCTCGGGCCCACGAGCAAAATATGTACGCTACCGCCTGAGCTATGCCAAACTTGTATACCAGAATAAATGGTTTGTATATCATATCGGTACTACATTGTATTATATGCCGTTATAAACTAAATTGAGGGATCGCCAGATCCAACTTTAACCACCTCCATTACGTACTTCCATTGTGACGTCATAGTTAAATTCATGTTTGACGGGCCATTTATTTATGACGTCATAATGAACAAGTGTGCCAAAACGTGTGATGTCGGGCATTTAACGATCACTCAATTGCCGGTAGAATAGTACAAATACTATTTTTTGAAACTAAATTATCGATAAGATATTGTCCATGTATGCATGTATAAGGTGAAAAAACTTAATGATCCCGAAATAAAGTAAAGATTATGTACAATGTTTGCAACAGTTCTCAAACATGTATCGAAAATACATGTATAGAAAATTTGGGGAATAGTGAATACAATGACCCTCGATTTCAACAAATTGAGATATGTGTGTATTTAGTTTTAAACTGCTCTTGAAACAGACGAAGAAATTGAAAAAAATAATAAAATATTTCCATTTAATTATAATACTTACTGTGACCATAATACATTGTACAGTAATATTGCAAACCAATAGATAATTATGAAATAAATCACTGTATATCAATAAATACCGTTTGTTGAGAAATTGTCTATGGGATATTTCTGCTAATACTTTATAGTGAATTATGTAGGAAAATTACATGGGTATTGTTAGATGTGTCAATTTTTCAGATATGTCGACTTTCTAGTGTCGACGTGTTAAATAGTATGTCAACTTGTCTGGTATCATGTCCATTCAACCTGCCAGAAAATCACGCTGAATGGTCAGATGTTATTGGGACTGGTCAGTTGTTAAGGGGACTGGTCAGTTGTTATGAAGACTGGTTAGATGTTATGGGGACTGCTCAGATATTATGAGGACTGGTCGGATGTTATGGGCACTGGTCGGTTGTTATGGGGACTGGTCACTTGTTATGCTGACTCATGAGAAAATCATGTCGACTTGTTTAATATTGTGTCAACTTGTCAGATATCATGTCGAATTATTAGAAAATCATATCAACTTCTTAGATATATTATCCACTTATTAGATATCTTATCCACTTCTTAGATATCATATATACTTCTTAGATATCATATTCACTTCTTAGATATCATATCGACTTGATAAAAATTATCGAAATGTTATTTGACAAATGGATGGCAAAGATGTACACATATAATTTTTCTATGTATGTTAACAGGTATGTTTATTGTATATATT